>WBNM01019202.1:0-29344 GCA_013399055.1 Ramphastos sulfuratus | reverse complement strand
CCTTGTAAGAAATTCTGTAACTCAATTCTATTGTGCTTTCTGCCTTAGCAGCAGAAAGGAGCCTCTTGGGTCTCCCTCGAGGGCGAGCAGCATATTGGCCGCAAGATTCTCTTTCCTAAAGAGTTAATGTTTGTTATATTTGCTAGTTGTTTCTTAAGTGTTCAAGGTTGCCTATTCCCTGCGTGTATAAATATCCAAACCATGTGTTTTGAACATTGCAAATAAGTTTTCTGGAGAGATTTCATGTTGATAAACAATTTTATAGTTATTAACAATCTTCACCTGGGTATCAAAATTAGTATCGATTCTTAACTTTGCATAATTTGTAACACTATCCAACAGTGCACTCAGTCTGAGTTTGGCACAAGCTCTTCCAGTTAAAAATCTTCTCATATCTCTATTTCATGGAATTGTAGAATGATAAGGGTTGGAAGGAGTTAGAAGAGATCATCAAGTCCAACCCCCATGTAAAGGATCACTTAGGCCAGGTCACACAGGAGCACACCCGGGTGGGTTTTGAACATCTCTAGAGAAGGAGAATCCACAACCACTCTGGGCAGCCTCTTCCAGTGCTCTGTCACTCTCACAATAAGGAAGTTTATTCTCATGCTGAGGTGAAATTTCCTGTGATTGAGCTTATGTCCATTGTCCCTCATCCTGTCACTGGGTATCACTGAAAAGAGACTGGCTCCATCCTCCTGACGGCCACCCTTCAGACACATTTGTAGGCATTGATAAGGTCCCCTCTCAGCCTTCTCCAGACTAAAAAGCCCCAGCTATCTCAGTCTTTCCTTGTAAGCAGGGGCTCCAGTTCCTTAATCATCCTCATAACCCTCTGTTGAACTCTACCCTTCCCTCTTGAACTGAAGAGCCCAGAACCGTACACAATATTCCAGATGTGGTCTAATTAGAGCTGAGAAGAGGGAGAGGAGAACCTCCCTCCATCTGCTGGACACACTCTTCTTAATGCATCCAAGTATAGTATTGGCCTTCTTGGGCACCAGGGCACATTGCTGACCCATGATGACTTATTAGCAACCATAATTGGTAGTAACAGTAATAATAATGAATTGGTTATTAATAATAACCAATGATTGTACTAACTCCTTGGTCCTCTCCAAGGTCCTTCTCTGTGGAGCTACTCTCCAGCAGGTCAACCCCTAACATATACTGGTGCATGGTGTTAGAGTGCAGGACTCTACACTTAACCTTGTTGAGCTTCACTGAGTTCATCTTTGCCCAGCTGTCAGGTCTGTCAGGCACTCCTCCGGGTTCACAGCCCCAGGGAAGAAAAATGCAGGTAAAGTGCAAATGTTAGCCTGGAAGCATTTCCATTTTTGACAGGAGTAGGCTGGCTGAGAAGCCTCTCAGCAGGGGGCTTAGAAGAGCTGCTACATCTCACCTGACCACCTTTGTACAGACAGACTGTAGGTACCTGCCTTCAGCCTCAGTCTCTGCCATCTTTAGCAGTTCCTGGAGCCTGTGTAGGGCACATGGGACAGGTGGAGAACAAGAAGAGAGCACTGAGCTGCTGGTGCGACAGGAAAGGTTTACAAGGCCCCTTGAGATGCTGGGAAAGAAAATCCCCAAATAAAACAGGAACAGGCAGACAGAAGGATGTGCTCTAGGTTTATGCTGGGAGGAGTTTGGAGGCTATCCTTGGTGATGTAACCCATGAAGCTTACGGAATGGGCTTGTGCAACCATTTCACTACTGAGAAATCACTGTGTCTGTGTTGCTGTGTCTTTCCCAGGCAATGAGATGGGAGATCCCCTACCACTGCCTGAACCAGGCAGGGATGTGACAAAGAGCCAGGGTCACAAGCTGAAAACAGTGACATTTTGTTTGAAGAGGGCACTTTGGCGCACTCTGTGCCAGCGGCTGATGCTGCAGGGCTCTGCTGCAGTTTTCACAGCCCTATCTGGTGTAGGGCTGCAGCACAGGAACCTTTTCCAGAGATGTTTCCATCCCAAAATCTCTCTTTGTTCTTCTCCTCTCTGTGCTAAACATAAACTGCTTCTCCATTAAAGTGTCCTGAGGTGCTTGGTGAGTACCACTGCCCCCTGCCCTGGGCAGTTTTGCCCCTTTCTAGGAGCAGCATTGGTATTAGATGCTTTTTAGTTTTGCAGTTGCTGTGAGAGGCTGGGATTTCTGAGAAAGGATCAGTTAGCACTTGAATCTTATGCTAAATATTACTTACTGGGGTAAAATGGTGGTGGCCACCTCATTTATCAGCATGACCAGGCTGTGAGCAGCAACAAACCCTGAGTGCAATCCGAAGCATGCTTCTGCACCACAGAGTCAAGCACTTAAAAAACACACCAAGCCAGTTAATCAGGCTTGCCCTCTCTAAGCAAGAGGAGCCACAGCCAAGGCTTTTTTTAGTAACTGTGTGTTTACAACTTGCTGCATTGCTGCACCTACAGATCCGAGGGTGAGGAGACAGAGGAGGTATCCAAGAAACTCTTTGTTTCCTGCCCTGTAGCTACTGCCTGGGTGACTGCACTTGAGAAATCTCTTGAGGAATCAGGGGGATGTGGAGGTATCAGGGGATAGGATGCTGAATCTTCAGCTCTGGGATTTATGTCTGTAACTGAAAAACAAAGCCTGGACTGCAGGCTTTTCTTCAATGGTACACAGTAGCAGTTGCTTTTTTCAATACTGAGTGAGGAACTTTAAGAGCAGAGGTGACATTATGGTACCTTGCATCTTGTTTAAATCAGTGTTTCCAACTGACTCCTTTTCTGGTTTCCTATGTAGCTACCTATGGCCTAGGAAAGACAAGAGTGAGTTAAGATATCCTGCCTTCTGTGTTCCTGTAAGATATGTACATATCCTGCCTCTTAGCAAGTCCCTGCCAGGTTTGGAACAGGAGGCATGGCCTGTAGAACAGCTACAAATACCCTAGAGGCAACCACAGAAATTTTCAGAGGGAGCCCTTTCAGCCTTGAGCCTTTGCTTATCCTGCTCGTAACCACGGCCCTACGCCTTAAGACTCTGCTGCCAGAGCTAGGAATAAACCAGAATAATCCTGGCGCCCAGCAGCCTTACAGATTGTTTTGTAATTCACAGCCATGTGCATGACATCTTAATTCAGGTCATTCTGCTGGGGCTGTGGCATGAGCAGCATGAACAATCTACCACCCCCCCCTCCAACGCACTACTGTTCTCCTGGCATGCTGCAGATGGGAGGCTGCAGCACTGCACATGGACCCTCATAAAACAGGGAGTGGGTGTGAGGGCAGATGCGTTTTCTTTTCTCCACAGTCAGGCCACAGCCTGCTTTGCAAGGATGTGCCTTCTGGTGAGAGACAAAGCAGGTGCTAGGGGACACACAGCAGGATGCCTGAGAACTGCAGAAGTAATGACAGGCTGAGCAGAACAGGGTGTTTTGCTTGGCTGGGAAGCATTCCTCGTTTGGAGGCAATATGGACAGTGGAGCAGTTCCTGCTCTTCACTGAAGGTTCTGAGTATCAGTGAACAGAATCAGAAAGACCTAGGACCACACGTCTGTTGACATGATGGGTGGGGATACTGAAGAGGTGGGGATACTGAAGAGGTGGGGATAATGGCAAAACCACAGGTGTGACTGGGGAAGAAATGGGGGAAAGCCTGCAAAGACGTAACAGAGGATGGAAAGAGGCCTGCACCAAGGAACAGAGGGATGTGGAGACTACAGTGTGCATGTGCTGAGCAGTACTTTCACTGCAAACTCCCAGTGACTTGTGTGTGTATGTGTAGAGATGATGAGAAACTGGCCAAGATGTGGAGTTTAACACTAATTCAGGCACACACAAGTGGCTGAGGACCACTTCCAACTACAAGCAAGTAGCACTTCTGTTTCATATCTCAGCTGAGAGGTTGAGCTTCCAAACTTGATGCTGCCAGGATGCAGCTTTTGTGCTGAGACTGATGAAATCTCATCACTGATAAATTCAGCAAATATGCTGATGTTGAATTATGAATCCCTGTGACAGCAAAAGACACACTGTGTTTTCCCCACTGGCAGTTGAGTGGGATCGCCATTTCTCCCTGCCCCCACATGCTTGGGAAGCCTGAGATGGTGTGGCCATCTGAGCATATGTCAGTCTTTTCAAAGGACATTTGTAATCCCCTGTGCTAATCCTTCTGCAAGAGGAAGGATGCTTGTAGGCTGCACTTGCAAATCCACACCCAGAATATCAAGCTGGTTATAAAACCAGGCCTGTCCTTGCATCTGCTGAGTTGTTTCCAAAGAAATTGTTGTGAGGAAGCTTCTCCTTCCTGTGGACTTCCTTTGAAATGTTGCTTCAGGCTAAAGCAATATTGCTTGTTTCACACACCCTCAGGAGAAGAAATCATAGAATCATAGAATGGTAAAGTTGGAAGGGACCTCAAGGATCATCTAGTTCCAACCCCCTGCCATAGGCAGGGACACCTCCCACTAGTACAGCTCACTCAAGGCCTCGTCTGACCTGGCCTTGAACACCTCCAGGGAAGGAGCAGCCACAACCTCCCTGGGCAACCTGTCTTTTCTGGTCTTCCCAGAAAACTAGCACTGATAAATGACCCCTTCCAATGAACAAATCCAGCACCTTCATCTAAAATCCCAGCCTATGACACTGACACAAGAGGCACTGCTCCAGCCTCCCTAGCGCCTCTCCCAAACCTGCTACACCTGACCTCATGCCTCGGCCTTTTAAGCCGCCGCCTGAGGCTACATGCAGCCTAGAGTACCTGTGGGTATTGCCAGGAGAGGTGCACATTTATACTGGATAATGCCTGCTGTCAGGCTGCTTCTTCATTGTCGTTAGCCAGTTGACCAAAGTCAGCCTGCAGCCTGCTCAGCAAAGTGCAGCAGCCTGCAGCACAATGTGGGTCTCTCTGCAGCATGGGCTTTTTTTGCTCATTGCTAGCTGGGAGCTATCTCCAGGCAGGACAACACCACTCAGCAGCTAAGACAGCACCTGAGCTCCTGGCGGGGACATGTTACACAGCTTCACATCAAGCACAAAGCTGTAAAGGCTCCCCAGGAAGATTGCCACATAGGAACAGCAAGTAGGTGAGTAAAATCTTACCTCTTAATTTCAAGCAGACATCAATT
Organism: Ramphastos sulfuratus; assembly: GCA_013399055.1. Taxonomy (NCBI): domain Eukaryota; kingdom Metazoa; phylum Chordata; class Aves; order Piciformes; family Ramphastidae; genus Ramphastos; species Ramphastos sulfuratus. The sequence goes on along the minus strand of WBNM01019202.1, from coordinate 24,261 downwards.
GAACATCAATAGTGTGCTATTAAAAGAAAAACCACAGGTTCCTCTGTGCTTCCTGGGAAAGAGCACACACAGTCTTGTGCTGAAAGGGTCTCCACAAGGTTCTCCACATCTGCAGCACACAGGGCACTGAAACAGCTAAGCACAAGTAGGGATCAAATGACTAGTCAGAAGTTGACGGTTTCAACAGTTGTGGAGCCCAGCAGTATTTGTCAAAAAAAGTGTGGAAGAGGCTCTTGTTCTTTGCAGGCATAATGCTTAATCACAACAGGTGTTAATTAAATGTGCTGAAAGTAGATGCCAGACTGTGCCTGCCAGGCTATTAACAACTCCAGAAGGAAAGGCAGGTGAGAAACTGAGGCACCAAGCAGGCAGCAGATACTGCCCAGTTGGAGAGCTCTGAGCAAATGAAGGGCAGGGTGAGCAGGCAAAAGATGAAGAACCATAGTGCAGGGACTGTGAAGGTGCTAGCTGGGGCTTAAATAGAAACCCCATGCAAACTGAATAACACATGCAGTAAAACTTCATAGTGCAAGAGGACATTGGATTTACTTCTGGCTGTTTAACGGTGAATTGACAGCTGTCAAGTGAGAATGTTTTCTCTCAATATTCCCCAGCAATATGTCTTGTCACCAAGTTTAGGCACAGATGGTTATGTATCTTCCATACAAGTTACATGAGGGTAACTCCAAGCTTTCAATTGGTTTATCTTTAAAGATAAGAATGATATCAACCTGATAAGCTGATCTACATATGATGAATCCATGAGAGATCACATGGAGATAGAGAAAGAGNATCCCCTCCCTTGCCCTGCTGCCCACACTGCTCTTGCTGCAGCCCAGCACTCAGTTGCTGTCTGGGCTGCACTCACACTGCAGGATCATGTTGAGCTTTTCATCAACCCACACCCCCAGGTCCTTTTCTTCAGGGCTGCTCTCAGCCATTCCCCACCCAGCCTGGAGTTGTGCTTGGGATTGTGCCTACCCAGGTGCAGGACCTTACAATTAGGCATTAACAGCTGCTAGAGTTGCTGCCTGTAAATCAGTCTGGAAGTGTCCAGTGTACCACAGTTTGTAAAACACACCTTAGAACCCAAGGACTGTGGGTATGTTTCTGTGGGTCCCAGACAGTGACCTATACGTTATCTGCTGAGCACTGTCTCCACGAGGCAGTCTTGATCAGTCAAGGCATGTCTCTGCTGCCCAGTGCAGGTGAGCTGTAATGTTGCCTGGATGTCAGAAGGACAGACTTCCTAGCACAAGCTGCACTAATGTGCTGTATCACGGAACAAAACCTTCTCCTAGAGTTCTAGAAAGGAAAACCTCTGTCCTGGTAGTTTGTTTCTCAGGCATTTCCCCAAATCCATAAAGGCCAGGAAAAAATTAAATAAGACAGTAATTTTTGATTGTTTCATGATCCCAGAAATTGGGGTTTTTTTTAAAAGCAAAATAAACCCCTAAGTTCAAATTGTCCAAAATATTGTTGTTGAGAAAACCACTGACTCTGATAATGATTTTTAGCTATCAATTTAATTTCTAAGGTTAAAAAAAAAAAAAGAAAAAAAAAAGAAGAAAAAAAAAAAGTTGTTTAACCTTTACTCTCAAATAAAAATAAAAAAACCTGCTTGGATTCTTTCTGGAACTTGCCTTTAATTAAGTCTGAAGGAGAGATATTTTCCAGTGGAGATGGTCAGAACAATTTTGCACAGCTGTTCTTATTACTCCTTTGATATACTCTGCTGATGTTTGCAAGTGCACTTGCAAGTGCACAAGCACAGATGAAATTGCAAGGGAAGTATTCACTGTAAGTACTCTGTATCGTGTGAAGTCAAAGATCCTCAGGCAAACATAGCTACAGACAGCAAATCTCCCAAAGGGCTAAAATCCCAGCTGAGTCCCAAATTCACCATGCAGAAGAGAAAGGGCTGTAATCTACTAACAAAAGCAGATGCACAAGAGTAATTCTGGCAGCTACATCTGTCATGCTGCCTCCCCCTACTCTGCCTTTTTAAACCCATCTAGTCCTGTGTGCTTTTCTCATAGATGACAAAAATAGGCACGCACAAATGTCGACCATGTGAAGCTTATTCCTTAGAACATTAGTTCTTTCCTAATCCTACGTTACAGTCTCATTGAATCCTAATGTTCTCTCTAGGAGAAGGCTCTCATAATTTTAGCCAAGTAACTGATACACTAAAGACTTGTTGACAAAGAGCAACTGTGCAAATGGAACATGCAAGGACAAGACATTGATCTTCTAACTATGCACAACAGATAAAGGAGTACCTTGCTAACTTGCTAAGGAAGCAAACCAGCCTGAATCAGACCACTCTCAGATACCATGAAGGATGAAAACAAGTTGCAAAATTTCAGCAAACTCTGTAAACAGTTATAAATTTCATGTAAAGATGCAAGACCTTGGGAAATAATATGAATATCCATGACTATTTGTTCCAGGTTAAGTCCAGCTGGGCTGGGGGAGTGGTCTAGAAACCTGATGACCCCAGGTGGGCAGAGAGACCTGGCCCCTCCTGGGGAGAGGACACCCCATCCCCCCCAGTCAAAGTTTATCCCACCCCTACTTCCTCTCTATGACCCTATTTTAGACCCAGTCGAGCTCCTACTCTCTCTTGTTTCTACTTTTGCCTTTGCCCCCTCTCCCTGCTGTTCCTGATAACCAGGTGGCCAACCAACCAGGTGGCCAACCTGGCTGTCTCCTGCATCCAAGGACAAAATCCATCTCTATCCAGAGAATCCATTGCCATCCAGCCTGGTTTGTATATCTATCTGCTCCCTTCCCTTATATATCTGTAAGACTTATCTTAAATGCCACTTATTTATTGTTAAAGTTGGGTTGGGTTTTTTGTTTTGTTTCATTTTAACTACCAAATCAGTTTAAAGTTGTTCTTTGGGTGTTTTACCCTACCCCCTTTTATTCTTCTACTTAATTCAGGGAGGCATCCTAAATTTTGTTCTGTTGGGCTTGTGAGCTCTGGGAAAGCTTAAGCGGCAACGCCATTCCAGGAAATCTAATGTACATGCTCATGTTTAAGAAATTAAAAGTTGCTACTCTCTTGTTGGTGTGCAAGATCTGAGACACGAGGCTCCTTAAATCCAAACTTAGCAATACAAAATTGGCATGTGGAGAAAAACCCTTGTAATCCAAAAGGTTATAAAGCAGGTGTGTTTATTAAGCGCGCTGGTGCACAGGGGATCTCTCCACCAAAAATGTGCACACTCTGGGTCCCAACCTTGTGGTTTGTATGTTGTTACTTATTACATACTCAAGAAAGTACTTCTGAGAGGTGTTTTACATCTGCCCACCCATGCTCCTTATCTTTTGTGCAGGCAGGTGCTACCCTGGTGGTGTTCTCTGGGGCCCCAGGGATGAAGGCCAGCCATCCTCCTTGTGCTGCCCTCTTGGTTGCAAAATGTGCTGAGCTGTATGGCTTATCACTGAGCCCAAACTGCTAGGTCAGTTCTGACCAGTTTCAGGGTCTCCGTAGGCATCTTTGCTTCCTTATCTTGATGTCTCCAGCTCTCAGGGTCCCTGTAAGTCACTGTTTCCTTATCTCAATGCCTCCAGGTGTACAGATATTTCACAGCTCGTCCTTCGCTAGTTTTAGGTATGCAGATACTTAAGAGTTATATGATTGCAAAAGTATTTCTACTTCTAAACCCCATCAGGATGCTTGCCTCCTAAAACTTAAAACTGGAGTTTTGGATTTCCTCATATAGACAAATTTTACAGCATCATGATGGGCAGGACTCCCTGGGTTATGCTGCAGCCATGCAGATCCTCCTGACAAGAGACCCCTGAGGTTCACACGGGTGTGGGAGCAGTGCTGGGGAGAAATACACATGCTGGCCCTGCACCGAGCAGCCTGCTCCTCAGGGATCCCCTTGTGCAGCAGGTGGCAGGAAGCTGCTGGAAGGGCTGCCATCTCTGGCTGAATTCCTCATCTCTCACACTGAATTCCTCATGTGGCAAGGTGGTAGCAGGTGTCAGGGGCCACATGGAATTGAGGTTGTAGTTCCCCCCTGCTTGTCCCCGACAACCATGCACTTCTAGGGGCTAGTTTCTGCTCTGAAGCACCCATATAAGCAAAAGCTGTGTGGAGAAACCAGCCCTTAGGAGAGCTAGTGAGCAGTCCACACCTGCGGCTAGTGGAAGCTAGCTGCCCTCAGTGTCGGTTTGCTCCTTTATAGCAAAAAGTCCAAAAACGAGCACGAAGGTATCGTTGTCCTCACAGGAAAACCACTGCTGCCTAGCTTCTGCTCCCCAGAGAGGGTACAGGCCGCGCCCCACCGCAGGTCGGGACGAGACTGATCGCCGCCGAGGCTCGACCCCGGGGACAGTCTCCGGCTGCGGGCGTTAGGCTGCTGGCCCTGACCCGAGAGCCCCAGCCGCAGAGCTCCTTCCGCCAGCGCTAGGCAACCCGCTGTCGCCTGCTGAGTCTTAGCCTTCACCGTCGCTCTCACTGCCCCTCGGAGGCAGGGCGTGTGCTCCCCGAGAACGATTTCGAGGGGCTTTGTAGGCTTCCAGCTCACGGCAGCCGCTTTCTGGCACCCGGAGAGGGCGGCACCACCCACGTCTCCCTCGCGTTGCTGCTGCCTCCTCCCGCCGGTAGGCGGCACCCTCTCCAGAGCTCGCCGCGCTGCGAGTTCTGGCTGCTATCGCGGTGCGCCAACCACCGCCTGCCTGGGCGTGACGAGCCAGGGCTGGCTCCTTCTCCTGCTTTCTGCCGAGCGTGGTCTCGCCGTGGCCCCTCCCAGTGCCAGAAGGCGTGATGCTGTCGCCCATCTGCACGCAGGCAGCGTGCCCTCTGCTCCGGAGCCGGACGCTGGGCGATACAGAACCACAGCCGCACAGTGCCCCGCGGCAGGAAATGCCGTCAGCCGGCACGGCGCCGGCTCCGCCCCGCGCCGGTCACGGGACCGCGGCAGCCGGGGGTGCCGCACCGCTATGGCTGCTTCCCACACCGTCTGGCTCAAGGACCCGGTAAGGAGGCGGCGGGGGCTCTGCCGAGGGTAACCGTGGCGGTGGGGGTATCGCTGACCCGTGCTTCTCCGGCAGGTGGAGTGGGTGCTGTGCCCGTATGACGCCCATCACCGCGTTCCCCGGGCGTCGCTGGAGAGGCACGCCGCGTCCTGCCGGCTCCGCAAGATGGGCTACTCCGCCGAGGAGGAGGTTGGTGCCCGGCACGGCTGCGGGCGGACTCCGCGGCTGGAGGCGGGGGGAGCACGGGACTGGCGCTGCTGCCCAGGGCAGCAGCCGCCTGAGGGTGCGGGCGGGGAGTCCCCGCTGTCCGGGGCGAATCGTGGGCCGAGCCCGGAGCCGGTGTCGCTGCAGGCGGTGTTGAGGTCTTGACTGAGCCTCTTGATCTCGCAGGCTGAGATGTACGACTCTAGCTTCTTCTACGAAAACCTGAAGGTTCCTACCGTCGCCATGGGTGAGTGGCTGCGAGGGTTTTGCCTGATGGGGCCGACCCCTTTCCACCTCCCAATGCGGGAACTGCTGGGGCTGAGGGGAGAGCGAGGCAGAGACAGGTGATGGGACTGAGGGATGCCCAGAGGCTGAGGGGCTGAGGGGAGATCCTTGGGGAGGCCAAGGAATGGGGCTGAAGTGAGACCCCATGGAGCAGTTTGGGTCCTCGTGGTAGCATACACTACTTTCAGCTGTAAAATTCCCAAACCCTCCTAAAAGAACAGATTATTTCCTTCAGTGGGTTTATTTTCTCAGCATTGTTCCTTGCCTTCATTTGCCATTGTTACAATTCTGTCATTCTGTAATTCTGTGTAATTCTGCTCTGTAGGTCACTGGACTGTTTTAATTTTCAATTCCAAGGAGAAACCTATTTTTTTTCTTTTCCTCTTAGGTTATTTTCCGAGTTCTTCCTATGTTTTTCTTGCATCAAGTGCAGGAAATGTATTAAAATGCATGTTTAGAAGGTATAAAAAGTGTCCCTAGATTTTGGGGGTAGAGTAGCAGTACAGAAGAGAGTTGCAATGTAGACACTTTCTGGGTTATGGGGATATAGAAGAAGAAATTACTTTCTTATTTATTCTCCCCACTGCTCAAATGTGGAGTAGATAAAAATGATATTTTTAGTTCAGACCTTCCCTTACCCATACATAAATCTATGATATTCTGTATCATATCGTAAGTCTCATAATAGAGGTCAGGGAATAAAGACTAACTCTACCACATACTTGTAAAAGTTCTGTGATATTTTTGTCTTCTCTGTTTGCAGACAAAGATCTACAGTTTCACATTGTTAAGCAAGGTAGAGCTCGAAGTTTGAAAGAAGGTACAGGCTACAGTGAAGGTAAGTATCAGTCAGATACTGATACGGAATGCTGTCGTGTGGAATGCTGCTCTTTATCTCCTGATCACAGTTTCCTTTGATCCACTTGAGAAGTGGAGATATTTTGGGGATTATTTTTTTTTTGAGATTTGTGGAGATTTTTTTCAGATTTGTTTTTAGTACTCCTTTCTTTGTGTATTTTGGAGCATAACTGCTTTCTCTGCTCTGGACAACTAGATAAGAGAATTTGACTCTGTTGTGCTCACATCTCTAGCTCTCTTCAGGACTGGAAAATCAGCACTGCAAAATTCAGAAGTTTATGTCCTTCACTTCGCATTCCACTACCTACATTTCACTTTCTGTCTGTGTACTCTGATATTACCCTTTGGCTTTTTGTGGCCCAAACTCTTCTGCCTCTGGCCTTGTTCTTCATGTAATGGTTCTTCACATAACATTTTAAGGATTAATTGCTAGACATGAACTGTGTATGCTTTTCAGCACTGCTCAGATCAGAAACAAACAGCGTGCATATTATGATGCTTGCTTGTTTAAAGAGAGTCCTAAGAAGCTGTATAAAAAAATACACCAACGCATATGACACATACTACAAATGTACAGTGTTGTCCTGTGGTTCCTCTTCTATAGTGTCTTCAGTGAAAGCAGGATGTGAAAGATTGCCCAGCTTCTGTTAAGTGCTGAGTAATCTAGAGAGGCAGTAGCTTTGCTGTTGTGAAGCCTCCTGCATGCACCTTGTCTTGCCCACTCTCTGTGGGGTTGTGCCTTGCAGGAAAATGGTTTTGTTGTGGGGAGCAGTGTTATGGAGGTCAAATCAGTGCTTGCTGGGAATTGAGGTGTTTGTGAGTAAAAGGCTTTTCTGCAGGCAGTACCCTAGAATACTGCATTCTGGATCTGTAGTGAAGTCACTTTGCTGCTGTTGCAATGGATTTGAGAATGGATTCAATGTTTGTTTGGATGATACATGTTTTAGCTGGGGAATGCTTTTAGCNGGTTGGAACTAGATGATCCTTGAGGTCCCTTCCAACCTTACCATTCTGTGATTCTATGGGAAGAGTGAGTAGCAGGCTGGTCATTCAGAGAAAGAAGAGCATGCAGGCAACGTGTTTTTGTGACTTTCAAAATGGTCCAGATTAGTGCAGATAGTTAAAGTGCCTTTGCAGCCCTTTTAGCTATAGATGAAACTTCTTACAGGTGTGTTTGGGAAGGATGAAAACAGCATGGGCATTTACAGCATTATTTGTTGGCTGAGCTTATCAGTGTTGTCCTGTATAATTACACTATTTTACTAATAACAGCTGTCTGTCAATTTCCAGGATCTTACTCTTCACTACCTGTAGAAGTTCCTCAAAATCACAAACGTTTCACCTGTGATCTGACTCAAGCTGATCGCCTTGCTCTTTATGATTATGTTGTTGAGGAAACAAAGAAACAGAGGTCAAGATCCCAAATAACAGAAAATGACAGTGATCTCTTTGTGGATTTAGCAGCAAAAATCACCCAAGGTTTGAAGAATGATCTGTTTTTACATTCATGGCTCACTTGTTAAATTTATTTCATTGGATGCGTCTTAGTTAGATAAATTTTGTTGAAAGCCAAATGATTGCTTGTGCTATTTTTGTGAAAAGCAGCCTTAAAAGCCACAACAAAGACCTGGGGCCAGAAAACATCAGTTTGATATCCTTTATGTTGTTTTCCTTCTGAGAAAGTCTCAGTGCTCTGCTCTTGGCACATGTATTGTGTGTATGGATCTTTTGTCTTTGCTGCAGCTGATGGTTGCTTAATGCTGCCAACTTACTGCTCAGCTTGGAACAGCATTTGTTGTAAGAGAGGATGAAACTAAAGATCACTTATCAGTAAAATCTGAACAGGAAAGTTTGGCGGCCATCCAGTGGAGCTCTTGAGCAATATACAAGTGGATGTATTAGACTCAGGCTTCTCATCCCAATTTGTAACTACACCAAGTGCAACATAAGCGTCTGAGGTTACTCTGTGGGCCTCGCTGTGCCTAGGAGATAGGGCTTGTCATCTACAGAGCTAATTGTTTTACCTAATCTGTCTTTTTCAATCTTTGTGTCTTCTTCTAGTACTGACTTTGAAAACATGGCCTGTTTGCTCTAAGCATTTGACCAAATTGCAAACCCCTCTGTTGATCTGGATCATTGTTAGGGGACTAAGATCACATAACATGTAATTGGTTGCTCCTTAGTCCTGTATAAACAGTTAGCAAGGAGGTTGGAGAACAAACTTGATAAATTCCTAATGGTTACTAAACACTGGAGAAACCTCAGGAAGAACACAGTATTAGTCATTTCAGACTTAGTACTAAAGCACCAAGCTTGCATACCTGCAGGTACTAGTACCCTGCTAATGACCAATTGTTCTACTTCCAATTTTTCTCTAGATGATAGTCAGAAAGGTCCAAAGTCCCATCTTGAAATCCTGGCTGAAATGCGAGACTACAAAAGGCGGCGGCAGTCATACAGGGCTAAGAATGTTCATATAACAAAGAAGTCTTACACTGAGGTAAGATCTGAAAATAGTTCTTTTACACAATAGTGCTTATTGCATATCAGCAGAAACAATTATGTATCCTTTCAGACAAAGAAAAGAGTCTCCCTTGTCCCACTTCTTGTACCCTGCCTTATAATTGCAGACTCTACAGGACTCTTCTGGTTTTTGGTTTGTTTCAGCAAGTTACAAATGACAGTATCACTTCTGACTACTGAATTTTGAATGTGAGAATGCCAGCAATATGTAGTTGACTGTGTTCTTTAAATGATGCTATTTAAATTTATGCTAAAATACCTGTACTGAATTTTTCAGGTATCTGATGTGTAGGGCTTGTGGGGGTGATTTTTTTTTGTTGTTTGTTTGTTTGTTTTTTTTCTTGGAGATGTTTACCTTCTGCTGTCTAGTTGCTAGTTCAGGCCACTAGCACGAGATGCTGCTTTTCTTGTTGTTTCTTTTTAACATATCTCAATTTCCAGGTGATCCGGGATGTGATTGGTGTGCATATGGAAGAACTCAGCAATCACTGGCAGGAGGAGAATAGGTTGGATAATGCAGAGATATGTGAAGGAGGGAAGTCAAAATCTTCAGGAAGGTATGTTGCAGTTGACACGTTCTTCAGGGCTGTCAGCAGCCTGAAAGCCTGTAATGTTATCTGTTACTACTCTCTAACAGGACATATACCAACCATGGCTGAGACATATTCATGGTTTATTTTATACTAATTTTGTTACACATCTGCTTGAGAAGCTCTGTCTGCACGAAAGATGAGGGAAAATGAATGATTTTCCTTGCTTTCAGGGGTAAGGAGGTAGCTGGGGAACAAATGATGCTCCCTCTGTGTCTAAATGCATATATATCATAGAATCATAGAATGGTAAGGTTGGAAGGGACCTCAAGGATCATCTAGTTCCAACCCCCTGTCATAGGCAGGGACACCTCCCACTAGTACAGGTCACTCAAGGCCTCGTCCGACCTGGCCTTGAACACCTCCAGGGAGGGAGCAGCCACAACATACGTGGTAGCTGGGGACAAAAGGGCACTTGAAAATATGCATGACAGAAAATGCTCTGGTAGGTACAATGTGAAATACCTCAGAGTAGAAGTTCTCATAACTTACTAAATACAGGAAGCCTTTGAAATTATCACTGTGAATGCTGCTGTGCTAACTGTTCATGTGTACATATTTCTTCCTGTGTGAAGTGACAGTGTACACTCTTCCAAACATTTGTTGCTGAAATAAAAGTGAGATTATGACCCAGACTTGTGCTTCAGAAGATCTTTGAGATTAAAATGTTGAAACAAACTAAAAGGGTGATACAGGAGGTGTTTGTTCATAGCATTAAAATGAAGGTCAGTGAATTAATAGAATTGTTCATAGAATTAAAATGAAGGTCAGCAGGGTTCTCCACTTGTCTGTAGAAACTTAAGGCAGGTGTTTGAAGAGTTTGAGATTTAAAGCAAAACAGAGAGAACTCTTTCTACTGTTTCCTTAGCAGAGGTGGTACATCTGAGGGGCAGTGTTTGTTAGAAATAACTGGATTAAATAGTGTGCTGAGATGTGCACATTTAAGAGCATGGACTTTGGTCCTCTTTTGGGGAGGTGGTGTATTTCTTAGGGAGAAAGGCTTGATAACAGGTATGTCCACTGTCTTAACACCGTTAGTTGTTTCTAATATAATGACTTACTGTTACTGAAAACAATAGTGACTGTGAAACCATTGAATAAAATGAATAATTTTTTTTCCCAGAAAAGACGACAGGCGGTCAGCTTCAGTGGACTCTCGGCAGTCTGGAGGCAGCTCTAAGGACACTGAACGCACCAGGCATAGGAGAGAGAGCAGCAGGAGTCCAAGTAAACAGAAAAGGAGTTCTGAAAGAGGCAGAGATTCTCGGAGAAAAAGAGAGAGGTGAGCATGAACAGTGACAACTCACTCTTGCTTGTGGGTCAGGCAGCCATAGCCATTGTCTGTGAGAACTTAGTGCAGAGATTTAGCATATCTTTCCCAATTAAAGCTGGGCTTAGAGACAGTATAGAAAGCCTGTGGCATGAGGCTATTAATACAGAACATGCCATAAAGTGATAAACTGTGATCCAGACTTCAGAATTGCCTCTCACATTAGAAAGGTGACACTTTTCACAGCATACTGCAGGATTAAGTGCAGTACTGTCACAGGCTAATTTATGCGTGAACCAGCAAATGTGTACTGGGACATAATTGTGCATTTAACTAAGTGTGCTCGTCATCTCTATTGCTGATTAGTTTGCTGTAGTTTGCTCTGAGACTTAATAACATTATTTGTTTCACTAGTATAGGATCATAGAATAGTAGGGTTGGAAGGCATCCCCCTCAGGGATCATCTAGTTCCAACCCCCTGCCATAGGCAGGGACACCTTCCACTAGGACAGGTCACTCAAGGCCTCGTCCAACCTGGCCTTGAACACCTCCAGGGAGGGAGCAGCCTCAACCTCCCTGGGCAACCTGTGCCAGTGTCTCACCACCCTCACTGGAAAGAACTTCCTCCTAACATCCAGTCTAAGTCTCCCCTCTGTCAGTTTAAACCCATTCCCCTTGTCCTGTCATTGCAAGACCTTGTCAATAGTCCCTCCCCAGCCTTCCTGTAGGCCCCCTTCAGATATTGGACGGCTACTCTAAGGTCTCCTGGAAGCCTTCTCTTCTCCAGGCTAACAGCCCACACTATCTGTTATTTTGTTTCAGGGATGAAGACAAGTATCACAGCCATAAAAGAAGAAAGTAGGAACAAGACCCTGATAGTTTTTGGAACAGCTGACAAAAATAATTTGCACAGGAACTATCATTACTGCTGTTCTGCCAGGGACAATAAAGCCATGTGCTGGTGTTGAGAAAATGTATGAGAAAATGTGTAAATCTGTAACACTGTTGCATTTATTTAAAAATATATATATTTATTTAATCTATTTGTGTTTTTACTGTCAAGGCTGTAGGCTGAAGTCTATGAGAAAGCTGTACTGGTTTGCCTTCCTGGCCTGTATGTGGTGGATAGAGAACAGAATCTAGGATCAATTACAAATGGAAAAGGCATGAAAAGAGCTTCCCTCCTGATCTTTTCGCCCCCGGGGGCAGTGTTCCATAAAAGACTGTAGTTAACTGCCTAGTTACAGCATATCAGAGGCAAGAGAGCAGATTTCAGAATCATCCAACAGGCTAAAATGTCTTCAGCTGCAGCTAGTGGTAAAGGGACAATAATGTGAAAGTTACTGTTCCCAAGCTCACGTTTTGGGATCAGTGTCATCTGGCAATGATGATAAGAATATAGCTCTCCACAGAAAGTAGGGGGGAGGCACCAAGGATGCTTGTAGTGTTGCTGATTGCCATTTTCAAACACTGGGTGCATACCCATCTCCTTCCAGAGATAACTAAGAGAGGTTCCCAGCAGTCATCAAAGTTTGTTACCTTAATGAAGAAAGCAACTACAAAAGAACAAGCTTGCAGATCCATCTTTCCCACAAGACTTTCTTCTGTTTGATCAAGTGTCCAGGAAATATACCAGTTATGGTTGCTCAGTCTTCTCTAAGACTGGTTTTACTTTTCTTAAAATCACTTGGGAAGTGTAGGTATAGGTAACAAAACAGTGAGGGTAGCACTCCTTTGGTGTTAGCATCAGTATTCAAGAGGCAGGAGAATACTATAATCATGGACTCAATAATGTCTGCTGAAATACAATTTCAGGAGTGGGATAAAGAAAAGCAAGTGCCAGAGAAAATGACCTTCTTGTAATGTGCACATAATGGTCCTTTGAACACAAATTATTTTCTTATATGCATTTATTCCTTTTTTTTTTTTCTGCTGCTGAGGAGTAGGCTTGATCAAAACTCTGCTGGTGGCTGGCTCAAGAAGTTTCTAAGCAGCACCATGCCAGCTTGTCGGTCACTGGAAAGGAGTAAAGCAAATGTTTTAGAACACTAACATGTAAAATCCTACTGTGTTGGACAAGATACAATTAAGGATGATATTAATTACGAGTAAGAACAGAATGATTAATACGGAATTCTTATGAAAAATTGTCAGTATAGTAACTAACAACAAATCAGTTCCTTGTTGTGCTTGTGCAGTTGAGCTCCTGTACTGTTGCAGAAGTTGAAAAAAATGTTACCAGCCATCACTGTAAAGCAATGGCATAGTGTTGGTATGCTTAAGAAACAAGGTAGCCACACTATGCAAATAGCCTATTGATCATCATGAAGTGCAGAGGTGTTCAGAACATGCACCAGTGATGGTGACAACACATCAGGAAATGGCACTTGATTGGACCAGTCATTTACCCCATCCTGCAGGAAGGACATGTATTGAGGAAGGACATATATTGAGGGAGAACATTTGCTTGCTAACAAGAGGTGAGAACAGGGTTGCCTCTGCATTCTGAAGCAATGTAAAGATTTCTCAGCAGCACAGAAAAGATTTAAAGACGACTGTCATTGATAGGAAAACAGCCAGGCAGTGTTTTTTTTTGCTTAATCTTTAAGCTACACATCTACTGTGAAGAACTCAATCAGTTCATGACTTACTGACAAGACTGATACCAAAGTGGAAACTAACCTTGGAGCAGGTAGAGGAACACAACAGACTACAAATGCACCTAACCACCCAGACTTGGATGAAGCATTCTGGTGGGGCTACATCCTGTCTTTATCCCTTATTATCCACTGAAGGGCAACCAACACCAACACTGTTCTCAGAAGCTGACTATAGCTAACACTACAAAAATTGAAGAGCCAAACCATTTAAGACCAAATGTGTACTAGGTATTTTCTCAAGAAAATGTCTAGAGAGAAGTAATTCAGGAGAAACACATTAGAAACTGGACTTAAGTGGGCACTCCCACTTTCCCTCTCTACGAGCTATGTCAAATCAAAGGAGCAGCCCATAAGAAGCTGCTGGTTCCAGTATCAGTAATATGCAGATGATACAAACCTGCACGTAATTCCTTCCTACAGGGAAAATTATGCCAAGAGACTGTTACTTCAATATTAAAAAAAAAAAAACCAAACACAAAAAAAAAAGGCTAAACAGCAATCATTTAACAGAGACTGACCACATAACAAGAATCATAGAATGGTAAGGTTGGAGGAGACCTCAAGGATCATCTAGTTCCAACCCCCTGCCATAGTAACTGTATGCTTTTGACATAACCTCAGTCAACCTGTCATCATGGCTACACCCAAAGTGAAGACAGACTATTCACCTGAAATTAAAGGTTTATGGAGAACCCCAAGGTGATCAATACATTAAAATCCCACACCAGATTTTCACTTACGCTTGTTCTTTAATTCTGTGGAGGAATGCTTCTGTTTCTTCCTCTGATATCTCTCCATCAATACTTGCCAAATATGAGTAAAGGAATGAGAATGTTTCAAAGGCAACAGGAGCTGCTCCACCTTCTGGGTCTGTTGTTAAGATTTTGCAGGCATTTTCCATTGAACTCAGTAGTGACTGCAGGGAGTTCAAACAAGAAATAAGATAAACTATCAGAGCAGTGAACATCCTTTGAATACCATGACAAAATCCACATTGTAGGCCACTAAAAATGATTGTAAAAGATATGAAAGCTTTACCATCTGCAGCTTTCAACCCCAAATTTACCCTCTAGTGAATGTCTGGTGATGGGAACAGCAATGAAGTTCTACTAGAGAAAGGAGTGAAACATGCCAAGATTGCATGGGGTAGTCTGAGCCCTACCCCCAAATGTGGCCAAATTGTTCTGTTCTGCTACTGTGAAAGCCCCAGCATCACTATACCTAGTGATATACATATGTCCATGTGTGTATTTATTCTCTCAGTTGATCTAAATGAATTCTCATCAGCAATTAAGACAGACAAATCTGCAAACCCCAGAAAATTCATCTGGGTTTAAATGACTGTATAATATTAATTTTTAGGAATGCTAATATTTACTGCTTTCTGTATTTGTATGTAAGCTCCATTTTAGTAGTTGGCAGAAAAAGCACTGAGGCAAAAAAGCATCTCAAGAATATTTCAGTTTAGCCAAAAGCCCAGTAATGTCTGAGTTCCCTTAAAACCAAACATGCCTCAGAGCATTAGTTCTAAGTATACTTCCAAAAAATCCTTTATTCAGTACTATAATCTAGTGCCCTAAGCACTCTGAGTTATATGGGGAAATGTGTGGGAAAATTTAGCATTAAGTTTCATTAAATCAAAGACTGGTTGGATGCCATTAAAACAAAGAAACAAAAACCCTCAACAAAACAAACAAACCCCAACCACCCCACACAGGCCCCTTTTAACCCAAGTATAACTTTGTCAAAATTTATCCTTATCTCTCCATTAATAATGACTTTGAAAAAAGGTATTTCCTGGTAGCAAACCAGCAGTGTTTAAAATAAATTTAAGATCTAAAACACAGGCCAGAAAAGTCAATGTTATAATTCCTTTCACACTTTTACTTTACATAGTTCCTCCCCACAAGGCCTCTTTGCAGAAGCAGATGCCTATATGATGGCAAATTGCCCTCTACAGTGCCCTTCCACTGCTGTTCCTTCTACTGCCAGACGTGATCCTGCCACTCCAAGCTGCCACTGTCCCTCTCTCACAATGCAGCAAGGTTACCCACTTGATTTCATCACCTCTGAGAGACAATTTAACATGCTACCTGCGTATTAATTTCTCCAAGGCTGTAAAAATGCATCACTGCTTTACAAAAAACACACTTCACATGACTGCTGTTCTTAAGAAGTTCGTACTCTTCTACTTTTGTGTCTCAACTGTGAGCCTGTTCAACTATGAACACAATCTATGGCTGCAGGAAATGGATGCAAGTTTCTTCTGTGTGTTTTCCTCTCTGGTTTCAGAAACTGAACTTCTGGCTTCACTATGCAGAGCTAACACTGAATCATTCACTTAATATTTGAAAGAATGGATAGATAGAGGTAAATGTAGTCTACCTAGCTCCATCTGAATGATGTTCCTGTGACTGTTTTTGTTCTGTTTTGTTGTGTTTTGTTGTTTGTTTTTTTTTTTAATTTTAATAAGTAACATTGGGTTCTTCATTAAAAAAAAAAAAGGAACAGCAAACTACAAAATCGTGTTGGGAGGGGACTGGAATCAAGAAATGCACAGCTGAAATATATAAATACATACAGAAATACACACTTGCATTGCTATGCCAGGTTAACATTCAGGACTTGCAGATATTGCAACATTCTAAAAGTATTATTTAGTATGTACTTTCATTTTAGTACTTCTTCCTGAAGTCATTAAAAGTATTATACTTCATAAGAACACCAGCTTAGTTCATTTTATAATCTCTCATTCTGTTGAAATACTCTGCTGGGATTTCATTACCAACATTAAAAGGATTAAATGTACATTTAGTAACAGCAACTGCTCCTGTGAAAATTTAATGACTACACAATCAATTAAAAATGGATGTTTTAATTTCTCCCTCCAGTTCCCTTCCATGGACATTTACACTGATGTCATGTGTCATTCTTCCATCAACCTCCCTCTCATGATCCAAGCTTCCTAAAGATATACTTTGCTCTTCTACTGCAATCCCAGTAAACTGAGAACTTAGCCTTCTTTCTGGTTAAGCTCCCTTGACCAAAAGCTGATAGGGATTGAACATTCAAGCCACTTTGTCATCTGCAGCAAAAGCAATTATTATTCCCCAAAGCACATTTGCATTAATTGTTCTATGGCCTACCTCATATATGATCATATATAGACTGTTTGCATGTGATGTGAACGTACCTCACCAAACGTGCTGCATCCAAGTGCTAAAAATTTCATCCATTCCACCTTCTCACCAAAGTCATCTAATTGCAGGATAACTTTCAGCTGCTCATCTGACAAGCACAAGTTCTTCCATTTTTCCTTCAGTTCTGTAACACTCACCATGCCTTTGGGAGAAAGCTTTAAACATACCACAATATGAACTCCAAAAACCAAAATGAAAACAAGAACACATTAATAGAATGGTCTTAGTTGGGAGGGACCTTAAAGATTGTCCAGTTCCAACCCCACTGCCATGGGCAGGGACATCTACTAGACCAGGTTGTTCAAAGTCTCATCCAGCCTGGTCTTAAACACTTCCAGGGATGAGGCATCCACAACCACCCTGGGCAACCCATTCAAGTGTCTCCCCACCCTCACAGTAAGGAACGCCCTAATGTCCAATCTAAACCTACCCTGCTCAAAGTTTAAAACCATTCCCCCTTGTCCTATCACCACATGCCTTTATAAAATGTCCCTCTCCAGTTTCTTCTTAGGCCTTCTTCAGGTACTGGAATGCTGCTATAGGTCTCCCTGGAGCCTTCTCCAGGCTGAACAGAACTGACTCATTCAGCTTCTCCTCATATGAGAGGTGCTCTAGGCCTCTGATCGTCTTTGTGGCCCTCCTCTGGACCTATCCAACAGATCCATGTCCTTCTTGTGCTTGGGGTTCAAGAGCTGGACACAGTACTCCAGATGGGGTCTCACAAGAGGAGAGGGGCAGAGCCACCTCCTCTGACCTGCTGGCCACACATCTTTTGAAGCAGCCCAGGATACAGTTGGTTTTGGGCTGCCAACACACATTGCCAGCTCGTCAAGTATATCATTAACCATCACCCTCAAGTCCTCCTCTGCAGGGCTGCTCTCAATCCACCTATCATTCAGACTTTATTTGTGCTTGGTACTGCCACAACCCAGGTGCAGGACCTTGCACCTGGCCTTGTTGAACTTCATGAAGTTGGCATGGGCCCACCTCTTCAGCCTATCAAGGTCCCTTTGGATGGCAACTCTTTCTCCAGCATGTTGATTGCCCCACACAGCTTGGTGTCTTTGGCAAACTTGCCAAGGGTGCACTTGATCCCATGGTCCATGTCACTGACAAAGATGTTAACCATTCTGCTCCCAGTACCAGCCCCGGTACTCCCGGTACTCCCACTCCTCATAGGTCCTCATTTGGACATTGAGACATTAATCTCAATTTTTTGAGAGTGACTAGTCCCTCACATGGCAGTCTCTCAAACCATCCCCAATACAAAAGCATTCTTCAGTAGCACTATACATGTGATAAAATCCAGTTTGTACCTGTTTGTGCAAGACTTTAAGAAATCCTGGTGTCAAACTAGCATCTGTTTTCACTGTTGCTAAAGGCATTTCAATTCTCTCCTTCACAGGAAGGGGTTCACCTTTTGACAACGCTGAAAAATACCTAAGGGAATGGGAAGAGCAGCACACTTGAATGCCCATGGCCATTACAAGCTGCACAGAAGCAAATGCTCTTACAATTCATTGAATGAATCTGCACACTCCCATGCAGAAGCAGCAACATTTGGCATGACCACGTGACATTTTTCTTTTTGGTGGAGACCACAATCTTTACATGCTCCTTTTAAAATAATCTAATAATTCTTAAGGTGTTTAACTCATTTTGTGCATGATATACTCAGCCCCTCTTGGCAAAGCAGAAAGTGATTTATTAATGGCAGAGTGTGCTTGCAAACCAAAGCAGCAGGTTTCCCTTTTTGACTGATGAGCACTTTAGGGATGACTTGTTCAACATCCCCCCTCCACATCCTACCTGAAAAACATGAGTGGCTATTTATACTGCAATTCTCTCACCAGTGTTTATGCTATTTCTGTCCTCTCCAAAATAAAATTTAAGACTAGAGTAGGAAGGGAACTCCATGCCTACCCTTTTAATTGAAAGGCTGCCAGAGCCTTAACATCAACCACCTCAGTCATAATTGGGCAGCATTGTGAGCCGTGTAAGAAAACTACAACTATCTGAAGGGACATTGTGGAGAAGCTGGAGCTGGTCTCTTCTCACAGGTAATTTGAGACAGAATAAGGAGAAATGGCCTCAAGCTGAGACTGAATAGGTTGAGATTGGACATTAGGGAAAAGTTTTTCAGAGAGAGAGTGGTCAGGCACTGGAATGAGCTGCCCAGGGAGGTGGTGGAGTCACCCACCCTGGATGTGTTTAAGGGTCATTTGTATGTAGTGCTTAGGGATATGGTTTAAGGTGAGTCTTGTAGAGTAGGGTCATAGGTTGGACTTGGTGATCCTGAGGGTCTTTTCCAACCTGGATGTTTCTGTGATTCTGTGAAACTTAGTTTTCATTCCATCAGTGGTGAGTCTAATTTAAGCGTTTCTCCAGGTATCCTTCCTCATCTGCCTTGGTCATCCCTGTCCATGCTCAGGCAACTCCATGCTGGGCAAATACTTGCCAAAATGCACAGCAAGCAGCACTGCAGAACTGAATTGGTGTGGCTGTATAGAGATGGATGCATAGTATGTAAGTGCACACAACACCCAGGCTAGTTTTCATCTGGATCTGTTAACCTATCTGATTATTCACAGGAACAAGCTGCACTACACCACCTGCAGTGCATGTGAAACCACAGCCTTGCTCTGCTTCCTGTGGTGGCAAGTCCAGACCTTGATGTGCCTCAGGTGCTGTCACACTAGAGCATATTTCTCTATCTGCAGGAGCACCTCCAACTGAGCTGGTGCAATCTAAGCAAAGGTCGGGGTCTGGCTGGAGGTTTGAGCTACCTGGAAACTGATGCTTCTCACTGTTCATTTGGAGCAAGTTCCCTGCACATCCACCACCCAGAGGTACATTGTACCCTACCTCCATCGTATTTCTAAGAAAAGCTCACTGTTTTAACATGTTCCCACTGCCTTTCTCCAACACTGCAGCTGTTGAAATTCTGCTTTGGGGGTTTTATTCTTTTTAATGAATAAACTGCACTCTAGCTTGGTTCTGCTGCAGCCTCCCCACCTTCACATAGACAGTGCAGACTTCTTCAATCCTATGAGCTCAGAACATCTCACAGTTACCTTTCTGATTCTTTTCCACACAAACTATAGGACAGGAAAAAATTATTGTGAGTGGCTGAAGTAGAAGGAGAAAGTAACTTAAAAAGAAATCACAGAAAATCACAGAAACATCCAGGCTAATAAAGATCCTCAGGATCACCAAGTCCAACCTATAACCTTACTCTACAAGATTCACCTTAAACCATACCCTTAAGGACCACACCCAAACGACCCTTAAAAGACATTCAGGGTCGGTGACTCAACCACCTCCCTGGGCAGCTCATTCCAGTGCCTGAATCTTTAAGCACTTTAAATCAACTTTACAGTGAGAGATTTATTATGTGGGTTATCACCTAAAAGTTGCAACTTTTCAGGCTCTTTTCCTGTTTCAGTAACATTTAAGAAGCCTCCTTAATTTTGCTCCTGGAAACATAAAAAAAGAAACCTAAGGAAACTTAAGAAACAGAAACCTACTTCTAGTTTTCCTTTAAACTCCAAGATTTAAGTCCCACTTGAGAGGAGGAGAAAGTTAAGAGAAAAAAAAAATAAGGTTTGCTTTTCAGGATGGAGACATTGATAACAACAACAAAAAGAAGATGGATTTTTCTGTACTACACTACTTTAAAGGATCACACGTTGCATTAATCCACAGAAGCGTGTATAGAATCACAGAATGTTAAGGTTGGAAGGGACCTCAACGATCATCTAGTTCCAACCCCCTGCCATAGGCAGGGACACCTCCCACTAGAACAGGTCACTCAAAGCCTCATCCAGCCTGGCCTTGAACACCTCCAGGGAGGGAGCAGCCACAACCTCCCTGGGCAACCTGTGCCAGTGCCTCACCACCCTCACTGCAAAGAACTTCCTTCTAACATCCAGTTTAAGTCTCCCCTTTGCCAGTTTGAACCCATTGCCCCTTGTCCTGTCATCGCAAGACCTTGTAAATAGTCCCTCCCCAGCCTTCCTGTAGGCTCCCTTCAGATACTGGAAGGCTACTATAAGGTCTCCTGGAAGTCTTCTCTTTTGCAGACTGAAGAGCCCCAACTCTCTCAGCCTGTCCTCATAGGAGAGCTATGTATTGTATGCAATATACAGGTTGGTTTAATATTCAAAGCCAGCTCCACTGCACAATAAACAGAAGCAGTGTGAGATGTTATGAGTCCCTAGGCACAGCAATACTTGTTATGGTAACATCATACTTACGCAGTTGCCCACTGCAAAACATCACGCGGTTGGGTTCTAATAGCAGCTTTAGTAAACTGCTTCAGAATGTCAGGTAGCTCAGGAGGGACTTTGATCTGCTGACCACAAAATATGGTTTCTGGAAGAGGCATGGTCTGTTTGTGCTCTATTGCAAGGACCTAAAAGAAACAGCAACAAAACTGCAGTTCACAGACTCAGAATGTGAATGAAAAACTCCATGTGCATATGGGAGCTATCAGTGCTTGTACTCAAATTCCCTTCTGTCCTACTTGGCAGCTGGGGCTACTGGAGAGCTGACAGACTCAGAAGGGTAAACCTACCAGCATCGTGCACCTCTAAAAAACTTAAACTAGATGGCAACATCAAGACTGGTGTTTGGATGTCAGCCACAGCTCCAGGTAAGGAGAACTACTACTTTAACACCTATCTTTGATAGTCTTAAAACCGATTTTCTTCATTGAGCCTACAGCATAAATTTGTAAAACAGGTAGCCCATACCAGTCACACTACACATGCTGTATTGACAACTTACTACTGCATGCCAAGGGGAACCCTGTCATCTTTGTACAGAAGTTGGAGTATGCAGATTACCAAGATTCCGCTGTGTCTGTTCAAAGAATGCTGTAGTAAAAAGTTACAATTTGTGCTCTGGCAGACTTTACGTTAAAAAAAATAGTTACAATGATGAACAAAACATTCATGTGTGCTGCAATTATGCATTGCAGTTTGCTCATACAGTTCTACGGGTAGGTTTGTCTCATTCAGGATGGCACTTAGTTGCTGTAATGAATCCTGTTCTCCAGGATCCAAAAGAAAGGACAGACATAGGTTATTGGATGGTGCCTCTCCTGATGTGGAAAATTTGGGCACTCTCCTCATCATTTGAGGACAAACTACAGCCTACTTAAGTTGATTTAGCAGCAAGAACTGAAAGCACGTCAGGTATTTGCAGAAAGAAAGAGCACCAAAAGTAACATCATCAAGAAAAGAATCATTGTAACAGCTCCTTAATCTTTCTAGCTTGCCTTTTTTTCCTTTTTATTATTTTTAAGATGAAAAATAAGAGTATCTGGCAGGTGACTTTCTTATCATGTTATTTTTCCTGTATTGGGAAAAAAACTATAAGTCATCAATGGGGGATTGCTGTGGCTCAAGGATCCTTTGAGGATCAAACCTTACTTAGAACTCCATTTCCTGAGAAACACAGACAGGGCTACAGCATCTCCATTACTCCAACACAGCAAATATTCATCAGGGACAAACTGCAGAGTGTGCATTTAATCACTACGGTGATTACTCTTCCAGTAATGACTGAAAAACACAGCCAAGGGATTGAAGCTGAAGGTAGAAGTTGGGTATTTCAGAGTATGCTAGAGAACAGAAAAACCTTGAAGAACATGTGCATGTGTGCATGTGCCTTTAATAAAAGAATAAAAAACTAATCAGGAAAGAAAAAGTAGAGAGAGAAAAAAAAAAAAAAAAAAGAAGTGCAGGGCCTCCTTTCCATTAACCACAGAGTCTCTCTGAGGGTTGAGGTCGTCTGGCCCAGCCCTCTGCTCAAGCAGGACTACTGCCCAGGATCATATCCATGTCTAGATGGGTTCGGAGTACCGCCAAGGAGGGAGACTTCTCACATTCCCATTCTCCTCGTAGAGAAAAAGGGGTTGCTGACATTTAGAGAAACACACCTAACAAGCTAAGCAAAATACAGCCAGGTCAGCCAGCCTTTGTGACCTTTCGTCCTCAATCCATGGCAGCACCTGCCTGCCCTTTGTGCTCTGACATTGGTTTACACCCTTGCTACACACCAAGGTCATCTAATCTGTTTCACCTCCTATGTACTATTACCGTCTTCTTCTGTTTGTGCACCCAAAACCAGTCCCAGGTGAACTGGGTACAGAGCCAAAAACAAGTCCATGCTGGCAGACCAGCTGCTAGCGACGGCTCTCCACAAGCCCGGCGGCCAAAAGCAGCACAGTGGGCTGGGCACGACCCCGTTACCCACTTGAGCAGGCCGGGCCGCACCCCCGCGGGACGAAGGCGGCATTTTTCGCCGCCTTCCCTCAAGCCAGCCCGAGCTGCCGCAAGCACCAGCGGTTAGAGCCGCCCGCTGCTGCGGCCGGAGGCGGCCGCCGGACCCCGGCGCCACGACAGCAGCTGCGAGCGAAAGCCCGGCCGGCGGGCAGCGGCCCCGGGCACCGGCCCCGGGCACCTCCCGCAGCGGTCGTGTCCGGTCGAGCCCCACTCGCAGCGGTGCCCTCGCTGCCCGGGGCCGAGGAAGACCCGAGCAGACGCCTCACCTGCTCGTCTCCGCGACGCCGCTACCCGGGCAACGCGGGAGGGAGGGGCCGGGCCTGGCAGGGCGCCGGGCCGAGGGCTTTGATGGGCACCGGGCGAGGAAAGAGGGTGGTCGCCTGCGCTCTTTAAAATAAAACACGCGTGTTCTACACACCTCTACAAAGGCCTAGAACACTTCGGGACACAGCTCACCGACGGGAGGTTGCTCTCTCGCCTCGGACCGTCTGCAGTCGCTGCTGCCGCAAAGCGCAGCTCAGCTACGCGCACCGCTGCCGTGCGGCCCCCGCAGCGCTCCATACTCGGCAGCGCAGTGCCGCTGGCGGTAACCAAGCACCGAACGTCCAGTTCCAGCTGTCTCTCGGCACCTTCAGCTCTAAGCCTGGCTGACATGTCAGGGCGGGCTCTTGCATCGCTCCGGAATGACGAGGAGCCTAAAGGGTTCTCTCTCCGCCTCAAAGCCTTGGTGCAGGACTACAGACCTCTGTGCTCTTTCCACTGCAAGCAGCACCGGAGGTTACCTGAGTGGCGTCCTCAGAGAAGACGCTACTACATCTTTTGATAAAGCAATGTTCCTCCTGTCCCTTCTTATACGGGCTGTAAGTGAGCCCTAGCTGTCACATGAACTTGATAATAGGATTATTTGCTTCATAAAGCCTTCACAAGTTGTTGCTCCAAGGAAACTTAGCTGCTGCACACTTGAAACAATGCCAAGTAATTACTGAAAAGGAACACAACATTATCTGAAGTCAGCTCTTCTTAATCTACATTATGTCCCCACTGATGAACATGTAAGGCCATGCAAGAGGAAGATAAAATGTTCTTTTGGTTTTCCAGAGACCACTCTTTAAACAACTGTTCAGTCTTTAATAAAGCCTGAATACTCCACATAGGCTACAGGCCAGGTACTGGACCTCATTGCAGATTCCTGCAACTACATGAGAAAAGCAACCTTATCACATACTATGACACCCTTATTCTTTAAATGGGTAAAAGTTATTAAAGTTAAGGGCACTACAGCAAACATTATCCAGCAGTGGTTTACAAAATGGAATTTAATTGTATTTTTAGAATGCAGTTTTTCAAAGATGTCTAGGGATTGATAGTGTGAAATGTGTACAT
>WBNM01019201.1:2246-34631 GCA_013399055.1 Ramphastos sulfuratus | reverse complement strand
GAACTCCCAAACCATCACACGCATGTGGGCTTTGAAGAACACAAGAGGATAGATCCAAAGACAACTCTTTCTCAAATGTCTGAAAAGTTAAGGGAGAAAAGGAGGCTAGGAAATAATTAAATTGAAGGAAGGGCCAGGAACAAATGGAGCACAGGACACTTGAAAGACTCTGTTTTAGGCACTTGCAATAAAAGTACTCAACAGAAGTTTGGCATGCTTGCACAGATGTTGATGCTCTGTCCAAAATCACAAAGATGTGAACTGACCTTGTATTTCCCCTATCCTTTCAAAACAGTACAGCTTTGTAATGGTTTAGCTCAAGGGCTAAACTGCCTGCTCCCCCAACACAAAACTGAGGGAAGGAGTAACACACACCACTCAGGGTTGAGATAAAGAGATAAGAAGTTAATATAACATAAGACACCATAAGCACAATGCATAATTACCCTATCTAATAATCTAATTAATCTAATAATACAATGCATGATTACCTTAGCCTATTTGCAGAAGAAGAGCAGTGAAATACACAGGGGAAAAACATCATAAAGCAGAAAACCAAAACCAGTGCTACCTGACTACCACTCATTCCATCCCTGTGCCTGAAGAAATAAGAACAGCGCCCAAGAACCCAGAATCCAGAAGCAGCAGCAACTGGAATAGGAAGCCTCCCATGTTGCAATCTGAACTTCAAGCCCCATAATACTTTACTTCAGTTAGCACTTTATTTTTTTGATGCTGGCATGACTGATCATGGCATGAATAACAGCATCAGGTTCAACTCAATGTATGACAAATTTTATCAGTGTGTCTGTCTTTGCTTTCGAGTTGTCAGTTCTGAAAAGTAAGACTACAAGTTCCTTTGTCACAGAAGAACGAAAACTATTTTGATTATGCTAACATTTAGCAAAATCTTTCATTAGGAAACCTTTGCATAACTCAGATCTTTACTCAAGTATTTAAATTTTGGAGCAAGAAAATGTGTGGTTTGCTTTTTTGCTACTATCTACACTAATCTGAAAGAGGTATGTCTCTGAATCATAGAATTATAGAATTGTTTTGTTTGGAAAAGACCTTTTAAGATCATTGAGTCCAAACATCTGAATATTGTTATTTCTATTTTCACAATGAAAAATGAGTTATTAAATTCTTCAAACTTTCTTCCTGCAGTGAATGTGCTCCAACACTGGAAACTGGACCAACTTTTTTCCCTGCAAATATTTATTTTTAGTGTTACTGGCATTCTGAACATAGGGAATATAAATCTTCTTCTGGTTCTTTTAATGGCCCATCTCTGGTACACAGAAAGACTATAACAGCTAGGAAGAAACACGAATGTGTGTGCATGAGGAGAGAAAAGAGAGAAAGGGAGGAAGGCACAAGCAATGGTTAGTTTGGAGGAAAATGAGAAGGATGCAATGACAAGATAGAAGGATGGGAGTATTAGTGTAAAAGGCAAAGAAAATGATGAGGATTATCAAGAAGAACAAGATGAGGGAAAATTTGCAGAGAGGAAGAGAGAAAACTGGCAAAGACCAAAGATCAATATAATTTCAGAGAATGGAGGGGGTTTGACTGTTTGTTTTTTCTTTTGATACCTGAAATTAAAATTTGCAAACTTTTTGTGTCCTTGGCTGGACACCTAAGTACTCCCCTGCATCCCTGGGAAGGGAAGAGAGGACACGGAATTAATGTGGCAAAGCCAGATTTCATGGTATGCCCACAGTGAAGGTTGTCTTTGCAATGTCTGCCCCAGAGAGTGGATGCGTACCCACCCCAGTCAATGTAGATTGAACGGTTAGCTCTTAGAGCAGTCCTTCTTTAGTTCCTTGTACAATGTGCAGGCATGGATATTATTAATGACACAACATCAAGCCCTGCTACACATGCATTAGCTTTCTTATGGATATTGCCAGAGGGACAAGGGCATCCTGGGGTGCATCCAGAAGTGTGTCCAACAGGTCTAGCGAGATTGTCCTCCCCCTCCTTCGCTCTGTCCTGGTGTATTCCTGCCTGGAATACTGTGTCTAGTTTTGGGTTCCCCTGTTCCAAGAGAGACAAGGATCAACTGGAGAGACTCCAACAGAAAGCTGATTTGAGGACCTGAACATCTCATCTGTGAATAAAGACCGAGAGAAGAGGGGCTGCTTAGTCTTGAGAGGAGAAGGCTGCGGAGGGATCTTTTTTAATGCTTATAAATATTTGAGAGGTGGGTGTCAAGGTGAAGGTGATGGTCTCTTCTTGGTGGTACCCAGTGCTAGGACAAGGAACAGTGGATATATGATGGAATACAGAAGATTCCACCTCAATATGAGGAGAAACTTCTTTACTGCAAAGGTGATGAAGCACTGGAACAGGCTGCTCAGAGAGGTTGTGGAGTCTCCTTCTCTGAAGACTAAAAACCTGCCTGAATGTGTTCCAGTGTGACTTGCCCTAGGTCTTGCTGCTTTGGAAGGAGGGTTGGACTAGATGATCTCTAGAGGTTCCTTCCAATCCCTAATATTCTGCATGTGATTGACAAGGTATTACATCTGTCTCTTGTAAAACATTAGTATTCCACAGCTTTACAAACAATATTGATTGTATCTTCAACTTGTCTCTAAAATGAGTGGTGTTGGCCTGACTTAATGGAAAAGGGAGGAAGACAGGAGAGAAATGATGATCAAATATGCCAAATAAATTCAGATGTTTGATTTCAAAGACCTCAGAAATTATTTTTCAGGCTCCATCACAGCATATAATTGATGCATTCCAGAGGAGCTTGAGATGGGAGCCAGCACAAGAGCTTATCACTCTGTCAGGCCTGTATTGTGGTTCTCATGGGGAGCAGGATAATAAGGCAGGGAGTCCCTCAGACAAGGCCGTGTTAGAGACAGTTTTCAGGACAGTATCCAGCTGCCTGAAGTGTGAAAATTCTCCTTTTCCTCCCACATCCATTTGCCTCTACTTTTGAAAACTTGTATGATTAGCAGTTTCACTTGTTTAGATATTACAGTGGAGGAGGCAAAGTGTAATAAAAATCATGGTACATTAGCATATAATTAAATAGAATCCTGTAGTTTGCACTTGCAGTCATTTGAGTAACTCTTTAAATTCAATCCCAAATGCCTAATTCTGTCTTAATTTGTGCAACCCCTGCCAGACAAAGAAAGTTAGTCTCTAGCAATGCCATACACCTCTGGTGAATTCCTATCCACAGTTTGAACACAAAAAATAAACTAATAAGAGCATAAAAGTCAAGTTATTCAAAAGCAATAGTGCAAATTACCTCAGCAAAAGTCATAAGCTTTCCTGTCCAAACAGGTAAGTGAAACCCATCAGGACACCTGGGAACTGAAAAGTTTCATGCTTGATTGCCAGAGTAGTGCTCATCTGGTGTTTTTTAAGTAGCACAAAAAAAAAAAAATTATTTCTTGCACCACTAGAATTTACAAGTTTTGAAAAGAAAGCCAAGAGGTAGTAGGCACTGGAAGTGTGTGATGGTTTGGGAGTTCCGGGAAAAACAAACAAACAAAAGCCATTTCATAAAACCAGCAAATGCTACTTGCTTTGGATGCAATTTTAAGTCAGCGGAATTAAATTCCAGAAGTATCATTTCTGGGGAAAAAAATCTCTTCCTGTGTGATGGTTTTGGAGTTCCCCCCCCCCACTTTATAAAATCACCCAGACTAGATTCAGCCAGCTGGAAGTTAAGGACTGAAGCTCTATTTACAGCTTAGCACAATATACAAGCAGAGATATACACAATATACAGTAATATTTACAGAAATATACAAGGTAAAGGTAATACAGAAACACAACACCCCTCCCACAAATCAGAGACCCCAGGAGGGGCTCCCAACCACCCTTCCACCTTCTTCCCACCCCTCTACCTTACCACATGGTTTGCCTTATGCGCAAGGTGAATTTGGAGGATCGGCCAGGGGAGTTAGAAGTAGAGTGGTTAGTTAGATTATTCAGCAGAGAGGAGAGGACCCACTAGCTCCCAGAGAGAGACCGAGAGACACTGTCTTATCTATGTTTGTATTCTTATTTTTAAACATCTCAGCAAGCCTATGAGTGAAGTAGACATCACCAGTGTTTTCTTTTCACAGCCTATAATTGTCTCCATTAAAATATTCCAATTAGCGTCAAACCAGCACAAGGTGTTTGAATAATGAACCATCCTACCTGGCAGCCTCCATTTTTGATGGATCAGGCTCCATTCCTCAGAATATTTCTTAAATTTGATCTGACCACAGAAAGAGCCACTTAGCAATAGCAGCCGTCTCCAGTATACCAAAGCATATATTTAACTGTACACTTACAGGGAGCTACATGAAGGAATTCTTCAGTTAGCAGTTGTCCTTTTCAAATAGCTACAGGATACTAAGGTTATTTAGCCACCTAAAAAGTGAGTGAACTTTCAACAGTTATTCGTAGATATTTCAGGCATGACCTGAGCCTTGCATAAACCAGCTCGGAGTTTGTTTTTCTACGCTGCATGTACATACTGAATCTGACTTGGGGTCACTTAGAAAGGGTAACTGTAGCAAAGTTTGAAGCAATTATTGTGATTTTGATTGTTATAGAGTTTTTTTTACATGAAACACATGATCATCATAACTTTAATAAAGGGCATGAATATTTTTGATCTTATAAACATATTTTAAAATGAGGTTTCTAAATTGGTGGTTATTTCAGCCATTGTTTCAAACCCAGAATCTAATTGAAATTTGGATGATAAAATTATGGGTAAAACTAACCACAATGATGTTCCAATTTGCCAGCTAAATGGTGGAAAAACCAAAAAAGGCTTAGGTCATATGCCTGGCCAAAATGAATTTCTGAGTCTATTAGAAAATCCCATGCCATTCACTACCTGACTAGTGTCCATGCTCTTTCTCCAGAGTGACAGGAGAGTTTAAATTCACACCCTTTAAAATCGATTACACTCTTATTACTCTTAATACATGTAATAGATCTTTAATCTAGGAAGCTTGTATTAAGAGAAATTGCTCAGGACCCTTTTCCAAATGCATGCCTATAGCACATTTTTCAAAGATATTGCAATGAATTTCCATGTTGTTTATAACTACTCCTTGGCAGACTACTTACCTTCATGAAAGTAGATGGTTTTGCAGATTTGATTGATATATTAATATGGTATTGTATCACCTGCAATGTATGACTATGGTGTATTACTAACCTTCAAAATACATAATAAATTCAAACTTTCATCTGGTAATAAAGACCAAACCCAGCCTTGTAATAATACTTCTGTAACCAGTGCAGATGATTTAAAGTCAGCAGGTAGTCAGGAGGCATGGGTTATGCCACTCACCATCTGCACTATACTACCCACTGACAGGCTATTCTCAAATAACCACCTTGGTGAACTGTAAGGTTGTGTGCTTGCTCAGAGGTAGGATTCCAGTTCTGTGTGCCCTGCAGCAGACCATTATCTCTCACAGACCAGAACCCATCTTCCCTACTCTGGGTAAATTTCCTACAACATATCAATTAAGCTGCTTAAAATCTTCTTTCAAAAGGAATCCAAAGTTTTTTCCATTATTTAAAAATGCTAATTCCTAAAAACAACCAAAAAACCAAAACTACAACAACAAAACCCACACCAAAACAAACAAACAAAAACAAAACAAAAAGAAACCAAAACCCCAAAAACACTCCTCAGGTTAGAAGTTGTACATAGGTGTGTGAGAGGTATTTGTATTTGTTTCCCTTTACAGCACAGTTAACAACAAAGTATTCAAAGTACTTCCTTGGTACATAGGGCCTGAATTAAATTGGAGGCTTACACCAAAATCTCTTCCAAGCATTTTCACTGCTTGCTGGTTAAAGGCTTTCATCTTCTTTATTTTTAATTTTAAACTAAAGAGTGGAGACAGAGAAAACTGAATGGAAGTGTTGGCAGCAGACAAAGGTTTTGTTTTAAGGTGATGTATTTTTAAATCCTTTCTCTGATCCATGATCTTGATCATTCTGGCCAAGGCTCCTCAGAAACATTAGTAAGCATGTAAACAGTACCCATGAAGTCAATGAGCTGTTGGAGCAACTACTATTCAGTGACACAGGAAATAAATCTCAGTCCTGGCAGCTTGCAGAAGTTTCTTAAGATCTTGTGCTTGAAAAGTGTGGGACACAGTCTATCTCTCTGTTTGTATCTTGAATTGACCTTGAGAACACATTCACAAAATGTCAAATTTGGGAAAAGAGAATGAGGGTCGTGAGGTTACATCTAGTGCATGGTAGCATAGGCTGGATTGGTGCATTTTACTTGTGTCACTCAATTCAGTGTCCTGAACTGCCTTCATAGTGACTTCTAACTATATAAATACTGGCTAAGCTCTTCGAAGGGTCTTCTTTGGACATTTTCTTTCTGCAGTTGATACAGGATCTGAAATACTTCTCCTGTTTTTCATATCCTTTAAAGGCAGAAAGCAGTTCTGTTAACCATCTGAAAATAAATTCTATAGCTTTAGTACACTCCTTTCTTTTCATCCACTCCCTTTGTACTGTTCCTATGTCTTTTGCCTTTCTGTTGCAATACTACCCAGAGGTTTTACTCTATTACTTATGAAAACCTACAGTCCAAATGAAGTTTGCTGGCCAAACATTATGCAGATAGATCTACTTCAGACATTTGTAGTATGTCTGGACTTTATTTGTGATACATGCTGAACTAATAAAAATTAAGTTGCTTTCCTAATGCCTCTACCAATGTTGTCATATTCACTTCAGGTTCAAGCTTCTATGCAAGCACAAATTCCCCCCATCCTTTTAGTGCTTTATATATGGGTCCATGTCTTAAATCACGTCTAGATCAAGCTAGCTGCTCACCAGAGTCACCCAAGTTCTCAGAAAGACAGGTAGGTAGAGGATGTCAACAAATTGTACAGATATACAAGAGGCTGAAGCCACGATGACCTCACACCAGCACTTTGTTGTACATAATGAAGACCTTAGACACAGCTGAAGAGGCTGCACAAAGAGCAGGGAGAGCAGCAGGAACGGAGACAGTGGGCAGGACATGCTGCAGAGATGCCTCATGTTACACACCCACAGCAACAGCATGGCCTGCTCTGCAAAAACACAAACCTGTCTGTAAAACTGTGAATAACTGAGGACTTGTTAAACTTTTTGTTTCTTCCCTCCTGCTAATACCACTTTTGCCTCTATAATGTATGCAGATGATCTTAATTTGTAATTTAGGAGAGACTTAATTACCGTAATTGTTAAGAAAAGTTAATTTAAACGCCTAGCAGAGTCAGTGACCCAACATGCTTTATGAACGGCTGAGGCTGGGCGCAGAAGAATGTAATCTTAATGTACTGGATTTCTCTCCTTCAGGCAAGGGCCAAATGTTCAAAGCTACTTCTTAAATTTCACATACATCTGAGGAGACTTCTGCCTACGTGTAAGAAACCTGATTTGCATGGGCAAATGCATAATTTAATTTAAACATATCTACATATTATTTTCACACTAAGGGAGCATGCAAAATGATACCCAGGTAAGAACTACAGGCAATTTTATATGCTTCCTTTACATGAATAAAAATACTAAATGCTGTACCATAATTTCTCTGAGCTAGTTCTTCAGAGTAGCTTGTGAAAAGACAACTCTGAGTTCTCCATCTACCTCTGCAGCTTGTGATATGCTGGCTTGATGGAGCCTATGCTTTCCTTGCAACAGAGCAGTTAGGCTTGGTTAATCACTGGTATATTTTGCGATTCTTTATGAAAAGCCATTCTAGGAACACTAGGAATATTGCTCCTCCTTTGAATACACTTACAAATCACTTCCAACTTGTTAATTTTCTGAAAAATCTTAAGCACCTTCTTTGCTCTTGGGCTTTTGAGTTTTTCTGAACATTTTTCTACCCTCTTGATTTAAACTAAAGCAGGTTTTTCCACCTGCTCCAGGGCACCACAATTTAAATTCTGTTGTGTAGACAGGGAATAAGAATAAGGGTGCTCCAGTGCTGAAAGATCACACTCAGCAATTTCAACAACCTTGCCAGTGCTTAAGAGGCCTAGAAAAAATTCAGTGGACAAGGAGACCACTCTGAATGGAGTGAGGATGCAAAGCAAATCAGGAGAAAAACCTGACGAGGAAAATGCTGGAAACTGAGGAAGGAGAGGGAAACTAGGACTGGGAGCTATAAGAAAGATGGAGACTGAATGAGATTTTTGGAGTGGGGGACACAGGGGAAAGACATCAAATGCAGGTACTCACTGTAGTGCAGTGTGAAACTAGGGAGGTGCATGGGTTTGTGAAACAGGGTAGAAGGCTCTGCAGAAGGGCAAGGTGAAATAAATTGTTCATATAATGACCACAGCCAGTATCAAGAGAGGAAGAACTGAGGGTGGCACTGGGAACTGTAATGTAGGCCCAGCATTATTAAAGAGTTCATTGCAAAATGAGATTTGCTATGTAGGTTTTATCCATGCAGCACCAGAGGCAAAAGGGGTTGTTCTGACACATAAAAACCCCAGAAGTCCCAGCTTACAGTGCAAATGGTTTGAATTGCCCTTAACATCTCTGCTTTATCAGAGTTATACAGTAGTACAACCAACTGAAATGTAAACAGTCTGGATATAACTAGCAATGATTAATTAGTCATTTTCTCAGAAGTGCCTCATCCAAGCAGCACCAGCTGCAGTCTCGTTACATTCACAAAGAAATTTACACTTCATTACAAAAGCTGTATTTTCCATAAGGCTCCCTGAATTCCCCTCAGAAGCTCTAAACATCCTTCCTTTGCTACACACCACAAATGCAGCAGGCACAGCTGCTCTGAGGAGATTCATGAACAACAGAGAATTCTCCAAGAAAATACATTTGGTGACAGCAAGTCTGATTCAGACCAGCCACTGGGTTTGCCAAAGGTCTTGGTCAGGCTGCAGAGCCGTGAAGGTGTTCCTACATCCCAGGGCCATGCCAGGCAGTCAAAGGGGAGATGGCAGACCCCACCATCTGGCAGTATATTGTGTACATTTCTCCGTGTTCAGTGATGGGTCAGCCTTTTCAGCCTCTGCTCATTCCTCCTTGTTCTCATCATACCTTGGTCACTCTTCCCACCACACTTCTTCAAGATAAGGTTACCAAAAACAATATATCTTAATTTATTCCCTTACAACACAAAAGGTGTAGATTGATAAACGGATGATCCTAGGTTAAATCCCATATAGGCCGATGACTCAAATTGTCTCAGGACTTATCTCAGTGACCAAAACACCTGGGTCCTTCAGCAGGCACTGGATCAAACTCTGTAGNTATTCCTGATGCAAGCCAGGATGCATAATCCTCAGGAAAAAAAAAAAAATCTTGCTAAAACATGATGACACCTAAAGTAATTTTAGATCCCACCATGCTCCTCTGCCTTCAGCTGCTGTTTCATGAAAGAGCGTCTTAACCGTCGGCCCTATTCAGCTGCTTCAGATATCAAGGGCATGTCAGATGGCAGTAAGCACCTGTAGTTGGACAAAATAAAGCCACCACCAAACTCTCATTTTTTACCTTGCGAATTTAATTTGAATTTAAATATACATAAATCTTGTGCAGTTGCAATTCCACAGTAAGTGCTGGAGGCTAAATCTGGCTCACACATGCAATATTAAGTCACTGTGGCCCATCTGTATTTGTAGAGAAGATGAAAACATCAGTCAGTGTAGACAGACTTTTTATCTAAAGGAACAGAGATATTTTACTGGTAAGTGGTTAAAAGTCAAGATTCTCTGAAATACCTGCAAATTTGCAGTACTTTAAATTGGTCTTTTCATCATATGACATTAACTTCAGCTGTAAATGTGCTGGTCTGGTGGTAGACATGTTGCCCTTTTTTGCTTAATGTGATTTATTTATTCGATCTCCAGAGTCTAATTATATCTTTGCTATTATATAATAGATTTGAACTTTTTCCCTGTAGACATAACCTGCAGGATCTGGGGGCATAAAATTTAATCATCTTTGATAATTATATGAAGGCACCCCTGAAAATTAAGTTAGAGCAGCTGCAAAACTTGTGAAATAATGAGACTTATCTATATTATAGTCCTGATGAAATCTTGCAAGACCTTATAATACACTTTATTGACCTTCTCTGGGGTGCTATAATAATACATCCTATGTCAGATCTACATCATTGTAATTGAATTTTACAGAATTTCTGTGATGACTCAAAAATTGAATCTGCTCCCCTGTGCCTTTGCTCTCAATACAATCTAAATCCTTTCTTCATTTCCCCTTTTAATTATGAAGGCGGACTAGGGAGAAGTGTTATCAGTCTTCCTTGGCCTAGAGCCCTTTGCTTATGCTAACATTTTCCCATCAGAGACAAAAACAGTGACTGTTTTGTGCAGGATGCGCTCAGAGAGTTTTTGACTATTTTACGTGTGACAGGCAAGAGAACGGCACCACCACAGCCTTCATTTCAGCATTCAAGCCCTAGCACTGCTTCACAAAATCAAATTGCCTGTCCCTAATTAGACTCCACTGTGCCTTATGTAATTCTCCAGTGAGGAAACTTTGATGGTCATTCTCCACATGCAGTGGCCAGCTAAGTGGGGCGGGCTCATGTGGTCATTTGAGCTAGATTTCTAGCTCAGACATAAAAAAAATTCATAACAGAGAAACTTAGAAGTGGAAGCTCTCAGTGGAAAGGTGAACATACTAGGGATTGGCCATATAATGGCAACAATGGATAAGTTAATATAATTTCATTGGAGTATCAAGAGCTTTGTGTCTGGAAGCACAGCTTGTATCTTCCCCTTGCTGCTTCTGCTGCTTCTGCTGTGCCCGCTGCTATCTTCCCCTGCTGCTGTTTTGCTGCTTCGCTACTGCTTGACCCCTTCCCCACTTGCTTAATGTTATTATATTCCTGTATTAGTTTATTCTCCTTATACTGTTATATGTAGTTTAAACTATAAGAAATACAATTTCATTTTTTCCTGACTTTCCAAAAATCTCTATTGTAGTGAGTTTACTCTACCAGGGGATGGATCCGCCCTAACCTGGTACAGCTCACTAAAAGTTGGATCCAACTTCCACAGTGAGGGCAACTCTCTCCTGGTATGGATTAGTCCAGACGCATCTCTATGTATTAACTTTACACATATGTGCTGCACTTTGAACATATTGAAGATTTTGGGTCAGCCTGTAGTGTATCTTCAATTTTGGCCTCTAACATAAGTTACATCTCAATCAGTTTTGAAAAAGGTAGTAGTGATTTTTTAACGTGGCGGTGTTCAAATAGTTGTTGTTGCAGCTCCCTCTCCCTTCATCCCAGGGTACTTATTCATACCTTTTGTTAATGAGTATAGACACAAAAAAAAATCAAGAGGAAGTAATGATCCACTTTTTAGAAAGTCTGCTTCAAGATTGCAATTGAGTGGAGTTACCATAATAAGAATCACTTTCTTTCTCTAAGCCGATAATGGCTTTCACTAACAGCAGTGCGAGAGTGCACGTAGTGTCCCCCGCTGACAGGTTGAGTTAGACAGCTTTCTCTGGACTGTGATTGGAGATCTTATCTTTCCTTCTGTCTTCAGCTATGCTAGATTTCTCCTTACAACTGTGTTTAGACAGAATTCTAAGTGTATTTATAAAATGTTCTTTCCTCATTGGAAATAGTTGTCATGATAGAGTACAGAGCAAATTTGTGTTACTCATTGTTATGGAAGGGGTAATTAATTACTGCGAGATGATATTTTAAAATTATTAATATATAGTTTATTAATATTAAATATTCAGAACTCGCATCACCCCGATCACCATTTAATAATAATAACAGGCTCTTTGCAACATTATGGAAACTATATGCAGATTATAATAGGATCTAGAAATAACTATTAAATATATACATTAATTGAACTCGATTTAAACTGGAAGAGAAGGCTTTGCGGTCAGTATACCGCTTGCGGCCAGTACGCCGCTTGCTCACTAGATGGACGCAAGGAGCAACTTTCTGCTTATGGCAGAAGGCAATTAATAATTACAAGAGGGTTTTGGTATTTACTCACAAAAGGTATTATCTGACAGTACCCAAGGCTCGTGCCGGGGTTGGGGCGGTAGCCGTCAGAGGCTTTAAAGTTTCCCCAGGCTTCTGGGCGCTGGAGAAAGGAGAGAGACAATCTCTGACCCGTTCTTGGCTTTCTGGGCAGCAGGCTCTCGTGCAGCAGGATGTCTTGTGATGTGCAGTCTGGGCACGGTGTCACGCTGGCTGTGCAGGCTGAATGTGTGGAGGTACCAGAGCCTCAGCTCAGGATCAATGAGGCAGCAGGCACAGATGCAATAGTAGACACACCTTGTAATGGCAAAAGCACCCTGTGCTCCCTGCTCATCTCCATACAGCCCGAGACTAATGGGCCTTTGGACACAGGATAGCCAATCAAATGGCAGTTAGCCAAGATTTGGCTATATTGGGTGAAGCCATAGGCTTGCTTTACCCTTTTTTGGGCAGAACACAGGCCTTGCACAAGGCAACCGTGTGCACCTTGTTTACCGCAGTTGCTGGGCAGGCCACAGACCCCAGACTTAGTGGCTCCAGGTTCTTTGTCCCTTTTCCCACGGTTGCTCTCCCCAAAACAGAAGGAGGGAGAGCAGAAAAACATGCCTGGGCAAGCCAGGGTATGTACAAGCCTAATTTGGTCTGCTTAGGCCTACCACGACACTCATTACCAGTCTCCTATGCAGTGAAATCTTTTGAAGGCACAACCTCTCCCTCTTTCCCTCTGTGGGATAAAGACAGTGTCACTGCCGGACATTTCCCAACAGAGCATGTGATACTTACTTTCAAGCCCCTCTACTATTTAATTTTCGTTGTCGAATACAACTTATCTAGAGTAAGGCATAAGGAGCATGGTGGAATGGGCCTTGACTTGCACTGTTGTGTCCTAGTTTGACCTGCCCATGTCAAATCGATGTCTGATGGCCCCATGAATTCTCATACATACTCAGAAACCATCTGGCTGAAAGTGAGTCTGCTCTCTCATCTCTTCTCTCTCATGAACAGTGATGGAACTTTGTAATAAAACCTGTAAAACTAGACCTGGGTAAAATAATTTGCAACCATGCTTAGGTGAAATTAGAGAATACTCCTCTTGATGCCTCTCAGAGATTTTGTTTTGATCTGGAACTGTCAAGACAAATAATAATAATAATCTATCACTTTCTGTAATTTTTCTACTTGATACAGAACCACAATGACAATGTTGGGGGGAAAAAAGGTATTTTTAAATTAAAAAAATCCTATCTTTTCTGTATTTGGGGCACTTCTGATGTTCCTGTTCTCTCTCTCTCTTTTTTTTTTTTTTCCTGTTGAAATGTCAAGCACAGATACAATTGTCACCTTCGTGTTTGGGAAATATCTTATAAACCTTCTGAGAACACAGACAATTTTTGTAGCTAAGTAAAGGCACCACCATATCTAGGCCAGAGCAGGAAGCAGCAGCTAGCAAAGACAATCGGAAAGGGCATGGCAAGTTTGTAGCACATACAGCAAATATAAGCCAAAAATGCACAAGCTGTGTGATCATAATTCTAAGCAATTTTAAAAGAAATTGTGTTTTCACTTAATTCCCATCTGGTTTATCTGTAAGTATGCTACAGACCTAGCCATTGTAAGTATGATAGGATACATTATGCCAGCCTGTATGGCTTCAGTAAACATTCAGTGTATTTGATGGAATCAGTACCTGATGGTTTTCCACACTGTGGAAGGCACATCTTTGCATGTTCCAAATATGAAGTAAATACCTCATTCCATAAATACTTCAGTAAGTCTTACACTGAAGTTTGTCCATATGTGAACTGACTTTGCATTTGGTAACAAAACGACTGAGGAAGAACTTCAAATACATAAATCATTGATGAAGATTGCATAATCAATATTTAAATTAGACAGAAAATTAAATAACTATTTGTAAATTGGTTTGTGTTAGTGCTGTACCACAAGTAAAGTGGTAATTACAGCTGTATCATCTATTCTGATTTTCTTGTCCTTTTATCCAAGACAAATTAAGGCAAGTTAATGTGTTAGGTACCAGGCTTCAATAGTCTGGCTTTTGGGTTTGGTTGCTTTGGTTTTAATGGGTCTGTTGATAGTTTACAGAGGCTAAGACTTCCAGAAGTATAAAATATGCATTTTATGTAGTTCGTGTATGCATTTTCTTCATATGTAGACTTGAAAGTGTAGTGGGTTTAAAAATTAAAAACAAGAGAATAGTGACTTCATATGTTGTAAGGCTTATATTGAATCAGAGAAACAGGACTGCAATGTTTGATGTGTGTTGTGCATTGCATTATCCTAATCAGTGTCAAATTCTGTGTCACCCACACTGAGTGACCTCTTGTAGCTCTCTGCCTTTACACATCATGCACAGCACCTGCAGAACAGGCAGAGATGTGGGGTGGGAGTAAGGGCTGATTTTATTATTGTTGGTGTTGAACCAGCTGTCCAAAACCTTAACCTAGGTAGTTTGGGAGTTAAGAACTTCTCCAAGGCAGAACAGTGTGGAAACACGCTGTGGATGATGTGCCATTGCTCTGAACCACAAGGTCCTCTGTGCTACAGTCAAACCAGCTGCTCCCTCCAGTGTGACATGAGCTGTATGTCCCCAGCTGTCACCAAGACACTTTCATGCACAGAAGATGATACAGGGAGGTGAACTGTGGCTGGTGTTCAGATGCAGTTCCTTCCCATGCTTCTTATGACATTTCCAGTGGCCTTTCAGCTATTTCCTTTTACCAGAACACATCATTACAGTCCACAAATGCAGCATTTTTCCAGTTTTCCAGATTACATTTTTGGTTCCATCAGCGTGGAGATGGGCTGAAACTGCTTTAGCAAACTCAGTGCTGTGGCTGATGGGAAAGATGAATCTTGTTTTAGCTCTCAAACTCATAGTTCAGAAACTCAAAATTCAGGCTATCACATTATTAGCCAAATGACATAAAGAAAAGAGGTGCGCTGGGAGAAGGCAAGAGTATTGTGTTACATCCTTCAATTATAAGGGGCAAACCAGCTTGGTGGCCCATACAAACTGTTCCTATGGCCCCAAGGAGGGAATATCCACTATTGAAAAGTTTGCTGGTGGCATATATGGATTGCCTGGGATATACCATGTTTCTGGGCCATGCTGCAATGCAGACTTCGGACCTATACCACAGGCTTAGTTCTTTTTTTTTTTAATTTTAGTGCAAGAGATGGCTGTGGACATATGCAAGTCATGTTCTTTAGTAGCATTTAAGTTGTTTTTATGATGTTTGACTAAAATATTACCCAATGACCTATTTCTGTAGATCGCTGATAGATTAACTTTAGTAGATTCTCCACAGGATGAAAAAAATCTCTAGGGCTAGGCCCTGAAAGTACCTTTCATAGAATCATAGAGTCAACCAGGTTGGAAGAGACCTCCAAGATCATCCAGTCCAACCTATCACCCAGCCCTATCCAATCAACTAGACCATGACACTAAGTGCCTCATCCAATCTTTTCTTGAACACCTCCAGGGTCAGCAACTCCACCACCTCCCTGGGCAGCCCATTCCAATGCCAATCACTCTCTCTGTGAAGAACTTCCTCCTAATATCCAGCCTAGACCTCCCCTGGCACACCTTGAGACTGTGTCCCCTTCTTCTGTTGCTTGTTGGCTGGGAGAAGAGACCAACCCCACCTGGCTACAACCTCCTTTCAGGGAGTCGTAAACAGCAATGAGGTCAATCCTGAGTCTCCTCTTCACCAGGCTAAACACCCCCAGCTCCCTCAGCCTCTCCTCACAGGGCTGTGCTCCAGCCCCCTCACCAGCCTTGGTGCCCTTCTCTGGACACGTTCCAGTACCTCAACATCTCTCTTGAATTGAGGGGCCCAAAACTGGACACAGTACTCAAGGTGTGGCCTGACTGGTGCTGAGTCCAGGGGCAGAATAACCTCCCTGGTCCTGCTGGCCACACTGTTCCTGATACAGCCCAGGATGCCATTGGCCTCCTTGGCCACTTGGGCACACTGCTGGCTCATGTTCAGCTACTATCTACCAGCACCCCCAGGTCCCTTTCTGCCTGGCTGCTCTCCAGCCACTCTGTCCCCAGCCTGTAGCACTGCTTGGGGTTGTCGTGGCCAAAGTGTAGAACCCTGCACTTAGCCTTGTGAAATCTCATCCCACTGGCCTCTGCCCACCCACCCAGTTTGTCCAGGTCCCTCTGCAGAGCCCTCCTACCCTCCAATTTGCTGCAGATTACTTTTTTTTTCTTTAATAAATAGCTGTATTACCTAGACTACTGCCTTTCAGTTCCTATCTGTTAAGCCAGTCATAGTAATGGTTTCGCCTTTCATAATGATGTTCTCCTGAGCATGATGTTATTAAAAGGCAGATGAAGTCCATTACAAGACTCATTACATTTCTTGTAAAGCTAGCATTATATATCAGACATGGAGAGATAGAGAGTGATATAATTTGCTAAGGGTAGCCTCAGAAAGGTTTTGCTGGGTCTGCTTCCCTCTCCAGAGAGCTGCTCCGCTCGCATGGCAATAGCTATGCACTAGGATTGCTGCTCAGAAACCCATTCCTTCTGCAATTAGGCTTGATATTTTTTTACCTCACAATTTCTGCTTTTACAATATTAATTCAAAAGACATTGATTATGGACAATAAGGTGTAATTAGTTCTCTTCAGTGAATCTTCATTCTCTCTCATAAATCTAGTATATCCAAGCCTCCTGAAACCATTAGTTTTCTAAGAAGAGGTCACTGTGTTTATTAATTTGGTCTGTATGAGCCTATAAATGATAAAATAGGAAAGCAGATGTACAAATTCTACACTTCTGAGATGATACTGCGATTCTTCTTTTCTTGGTGAACTCTGGTATTTTTAGAATAACAAGTATGTATGAAAAGGAGAGTGGCAGACTTTGGAACAGAAAAGAACAGAAATTTCCAGATTCTCATAAAAGGCACGCATTTCCCCAATTTTTTTACTTTTTAAACTTTATCAGTAACTTTCAATAATTAAGCCTTTTTTATTACCCCATCCAACCACGGAAAGATTTCTTGTTAAATTAAATAATATCTTTGCATGGGTGTTAATTTAGTCTCCTTTAGGAAATGAAATACTATGGAAAAAAAAGGTGGGCCATAATTTGAATAGCAAAAAATGCATTAATGTCACTAATTCTAGTTCAGGAGATACTAAAGTCAGAATGGATTACCGAAAGAAATAACTTTACAGGAAAGAAGACTTATAATTTAAATTGTGAAATATTCTTAAAGCTACTAATTCTTTCTCAATCGCTTTTTATGTAACAAGACATTCATCATTAGAGTCGTTTCAGCCAGCTGTGGTGATAAATGGGTGCTAATTTACTGTGAGGATAAAGCAAGGTTTTTAGTGCTGGATATAAGAACAGTACTAAAACCTACATATTCCTTTTGAGTTTGGGGGGTGAAAATTCATGTCTTTTTTCTTTCTTAGGTGCTATGCCCTTGAACATATGGCAATTTAAAGTCTCCTAACACAGGTCTCATACAAACTCAGTGACTCATTTCAGCAGCAGCAGCAGCAGCATATTCTGTGTCTGCGCTTCTAGATGCTGTGTAATCTCATTGCAAGATACATCTTTATATATAAGGAATAATCTGAGCACTGACTCCTACTTAAAAGAACAGTTAATTATTTTCTATTATTTTAATTATTTTCTATTATTGTATCATATAAAGTGTGACAGGAATTCCTTTTTTTATTTCTGAAAGCCAGTTTCCAGGCTCCAGTTCATGAAGGCTGGATGTGAGTTATCTCAGTCTAAAAGCATATTCCCTTCCTGAGGCTGCGGTCTCAATAAGTGACAGACACTAAACACATCTCTGACAGATGTGTGGGCTATTTCTCTTTGCCCCCCCCCCCGAAAAAAAAAAAAAGTAAGGAGAACTGCACACGCTCTGCACAAGCTCATTTCCCTGAATTTCAGCATCTGAAGGAGTGTTCTGAGTCTGAAGGGAGAGGGGCTGTCAAGGCTTGGCTCTTATGAATGGTGAGAGCTTTTTTGAATTACTCTGAACTCTCAGGTTTGTTCTTCATCAAAAAGTTCCACGTCCCTCTCAGCCACTTCTTCCAGCAAGAGCTGCAAAAAGAAAGGGAGAATCACTGGAGACAAGTCTGTGATATGCTGATACCTGTGTGAGGAGCTGATGCTATGCTGCTGCTTCTTTGCACCATCTTTTCACCTAATATTATTCCCTTCTGGGTGTCCACAGATCATTGATAAGGCACAGAGAGGAACTCCCTTCTATCATCAAAATGCGTAGTTTGACATGAGCTGTTTCCTGCAAACACACTTTCCTTTGAAGGAGTGGAAGA
Source organism: Ramphastos sulfuratus (assembly GCA_013399055.1). Classification (NCBI taxonomy): domain Eukaryota; kingdom Metazoa; phylum Chordata; class Aves; order Piciformes; family Ramphastidae; genus Ramphastos; species Ramphastos sulfuratus. Next base: position 16,285 of record WBNM01019201.1, on the reverse strand, counting down.
GAGGGCACAGGCTCTTGATGGTGTAATGCTCTCAGGTGAGTCATTTGCAAGTGCATCCACATCAGTCTTTTAATTCAGACCAGGAATGTAGTTTTAAAATGGCGGTCCTGGTGGTCCTCACTTACCACAGTGTGGGTTGTGTCACAGCAAAGCCAGAGGGTATGAGTGGTGTTTGCCAAAGGAGATTAAACTGGATGTGTCTCTGCTGCACGTCTAACGTGCCTCCATGTGGTCCTGGGGATCAGAATAAGCAGTTATCAGTTGCTCCTTGAGTCTTCAAGCCCTGTAGCTGGAAGACAGGGTTGGAGAGCAGAATGCAGCCCCCATAATCCAAAAGGAAAAGATCAATGACCTATTGTGCCACTTAGATGTGCACAACTCTATGAAACCAGATGGGTTCCACTCAAGGGTACTTAAGGAGCTGTCAGATACACTCACCAAGCCACTCACCATTATTTGTCATCAGTTCTGGCTAACTAGGGAGGTCCCAGTTGACTGGGGGCTAGCTAATGTGATGCCCACCTGCAAGAAGGGCTGAAAGGATGATCCAGGGAACTACAGACCTGTCATTCTGACCTCAGTGCCAGGAAAGGTTATGGAGTAGGTCATTCTGAGCGCCACCACATGGCACACACAAGACAACCAGGCAATCAGGCCCTGTCGACATGGGTTTATGAAAGGCAGGTCCTGTCTGACTAACCTCATCTCCTTCTACAATAAGGTGACCCTTATTGTAGGGAAGGGCTGTGGACATTGTCTACCTGGACTTTAGGAAAGCCTTTGATATTGTGTTCCACAGCATTCTCCTTCACAAACTCATGGCACAAGGCTTGGATAAATGCACTCTCCACTGTGTCTGTGTTGATCTGCTAGAGGGTAGAGAAGCTTTACAAGGGGATCTGGACAGGTTAGACCAATGGGCCAAGGCTAATTGTATGAAGTTCAACAAGGCCAAGTTCCAGGTCCTGCACCTGGGTCTCAACAACCCCATGGCAAGCTACAGAGTTGGGGATGTGTGGTCTGAAAGCCGCAACTTGGAGAGTTACCTGGGGGTGCTGTTTGAGAGTCAACTGAATATGAGTCAGCAGTGTGCCCAGGTGGCCAAGAAAACCAGTGGCATCCTGGCTTGTGTTAGAAACACTGTGGCCAGCAGGAACAGAGAGGTGATGCCTGCCTGTACTCAGCACTGAGGAGAGCACACCTCAAGTACTGTGTTTGGTTCTGGGCCACTCACTCTAGAAAGGACATTGAGGTGCTGGAGCAAATCAAGAGACGGGCAGCAGGGATCATGAAAGGCAACCTGGAGCACATGGCCTACAAAGAGTACCTGAGGGAGCTGGGGTTGTTCAGTTTGGAGAAGGGGAGGCAGAGGGGAGGCCTTACTGCTCTCTACAACTATCTGAGGGGAAACTGGAGGGAACCTGAAGGGAGGTTGGAGTGAGGAGGGGGCCAGCCTCTTCTCCTTGGTGTCAAGTGACAGGATTAGAGGAAATTGTTACAAGCTGAACCAGGGGAGGTTTAGGATGGATATTAGGAAATACTTCTTTACTGAAAGAGTTATCAAACATTGGAATGGTATTTCCAGGGCAGTGGTAGAGTTGCTACACCTGGGGATGTTCAAGCAGCATGCGGACCTGGTTTAGAGTTCACCCTTCAGTGCTCGGTTGAGGGTTGGACTGGATGATCTTTAAGGTCTCTTCCAGATATATTCTATGCTTCTGCAAATTGTGCTTCTGTGCTTCTGCAAATTTGCTTCTGCAAATTCTGTCAATTACAGGTCCTCAGCACCAACTGTCTTGCTTTGCAAGCTTATGTTTATTTAGTTCAGTAGAATCACAAATTGCAGAGTCATAGAATTGCTTTGCTACAGAAAAAGACCTTTAAGATCACTAAGTCAAATCATTACCCGACTCTACCAAGTCTGGTGCTAAACCATGTCCCTTGTCACCACACCTATGCATATTTTAAACATCTCCAGGGACAGCGATTCAACCACCTCCCTGGGGATCCTATTCCAGTATTTGATAATGCTTTCAGTTCATTATTTGCTAAGGCAGATATAGTGTGTCCTGTTCACATATTAAGAGTTAAGGCATTTTGTTACCCGAAGTCAGAAAGATGTTATACTGTTGGACAGTTTGGCAGGGAAGGGCAGAGTGTGTCCCTCATTCACAATACAAGCCGTGATCTACTTTGAAGTGTCTATCATATATTCCATGTTTGTGGGAACTGGAAATGTTCTCAATTTCTCCTATTTTTTAGTCTGTTGAATTAAAGGTATCACAATTGGTCTTTTTCTAAGGTCTCAAACTTGTAGCATTTGTGCATGGAAGGTGTGGGAAATAGCCCTTCAACAGAAAACTCTGTTGCAGTCAGTGGGGACTGGGTTCAGTGACACAGCAGATCCCCTCCAGCATTGTGCTCCTCTGCCTTCACCTGTACAAATGTCAGAGAGAAGCAAATGGAAATATCCTGGGAATCAAGGGTGAAGATCAAGAACTAACATTGATGCAAGGTGCTGGGCTTCCAATTCATTCGCTATCCTTTTTCATAAGCTCGTTCATGCAGTGGTCATCAGATACCTTAGAAAGCAGACACTGCTGACATAAACACTACTTTTCTAAGAAAGTAAGGAAGCTGCTGTACAGGTATAGGCTGTGTGCATCTTCCAAGTGCTCTGGGCATTGACAATCTCAGAGCTTTGCAGTTTCCAATATGGGTTTTCTCCTGAGAGTCTGTAAAAAATGTCGCTTTGACTCAGGGCTGCTGAGTTGCTACCCAAGGGAAAATGCCCATCTTCAACTTCACTGTTTTCACCAGCACCATATGATCTATTAGGATGTGNTTTTTTTCCCCAGAAATGATACTTCTGGAATTTAACTCCCCTGACTTAAAATTGCATCCAAAGCAAGTAGCATTTGCTGGTTTTATGAAATGGCTTTTGTTTGTTTGCTTTTCCCCACACATTTTTCCAATGTGGAAAAGAGAGTCCTGTCTCCATCAACTGGAATTACTTAATTTCTTGCTTCCACAAAAGCCTAATTTCTCCACCAAAGCAAAGTTGTATTTTTACACAACAGGACAAAATACATTGATGAATCTTAAGTAACAATATAATGAAGCTGAAACTTTCTAAAATATTTTGTAGCTACCTGACTATGGAGAAAATGCACTGATGTACCAAAAAAAAAAAATCCTCTTTTTTTTTCTATTTCTCCAAAGGATAGAAATTACAGTGAATTACAGATCCACGAGGATGATTCAGGGACTTGAGCATCTGCCCTACATAAAGAGATTGAGAGACCTGGGGCTGGTTAGTCTGGAGAAGACTGAAAGGAGATCTCATCAATGTCTATAAATATCTGACAGGTGTGTGTCAAGTGGATGGGGCCAATCTCTTTTTGGTGGTCAGCAGCAATTAGACAAGGAGCAACAGCTACAAATTGGAACACAGAAGATTCCACCTCAACATGAGGAGAAACTTATTTACAGTGAGGGTGACAAAGCACTGGAACAGGCTGCCCAGAGAGGTTGTGGAGTCTCCTTCTCTGGAGACTTTCAAAACCCACCTGGATGCATTCCTGTGTGGACTACCCTAGGGGATCCTGCTTTGGCAAGGGGGTTGGACTCAATGATCTCTGGAGGTCTCTTCCAACTTCTAATATTCTGTGATTCTGTAATTCTTCAAACTGTTCCTATCTATGGAGATGTCAAACAGCTGGAGGATTTCCCCATGAGCCACTTGCAGCACCCAAACATTGTCTGAGCATCCCCAAAAGAGCCCAGCTGTCTCAGGAATCACCCATTACACCCGGCTGTCCCCATGTGCAGCCCTGCTCAAGGTCTGCTGGCTCTGGCTCTGATATCACTTGNACAGCGTGGTCTGTTTGGCTACGTAGGCAGCAAAAACCCACTCGTCACCGCCACGTAGAAGGCCACCACGTGGCAGGAACAATATATTCCCACAAATACTTTTGAACTATTAATATCGGGATTCCTAACGAGTGAGTAACCAACCCTCTTTCCTAAAGTTCGTTAATAGTTCGCATTTAACCTTTAAGCGACAGTTTGTGTCGCAGGACTCTCGAATTGCATTAATCTCTAAAATTGTTTATAAAATTAATTTAAATTAATTTCATTGGATGTATATACATTCTGCGACAATAGTTTTACCAACCGCATAGTAGAATCAGTGTGGGTTAAATTGTAAATACGTTTGGGGAAATTTTTTTTTTGTTAATAAAATATTTAATATTTTATATCGGCCTCATTCCAATTTACTCATAACCCAGATTCAAAAAAACCCTTTACCACCACACTGGGACATAGCCAGCCTTGAAGGCTTAGTCTCTGCAAACCAGTCTTGCAGCTTGGGAAACTGAAAAAGGGGCATTTCCAGCCACTTTCTGGTGACTGGCAATCCAGGGATATTTTTACACCTTCCAGTTCCTCCTACAACTTTTGTAGAGTGTGTGCACAGGTCTACTGCTGTGATGCAGGTCTGTGGTGATGTTGTTGCAAACCTCTTGGTTTTCATCCACTAGTTGACATGTTGTCTGTCCTGCAACTGGTTACTCCCCAGTCTGACTACAAAACAGCTCCTCCCACCTAGAGCAGTCCATCCCCTTTATTTGCTTCTGTGGTAAGCAGGTGTCTTGAATTCAGAGCAACGTCAGGGCATTGTCCTATTCTTTTTATCTGCCTTTTTTCTAATGGTGTGAAACCATTCTTGTTTCCTTAGTATTTCTCTAGGAGATAGTCCTTTGCAAAACCTCCATCTATTTACCTTGTATTCTCTGTAGAGCTGTAGAGATTATCAACTTTCCAAATTCTACCACTTTATTATTTTGCTAAATATTAACATAGAAACCACAGAAAATAAGACCAGACTAGACCTTGAAAGATGATCTAATGCATTAATCTGCCTGAGGCAGAATGACCAGAAGATACCTGTCTAACCTGTTCTTAATGGAAGCTTTTAGCCTCCCTGGGAATTTACTGCTCACTGTATGAGGGATGAGACTAACAGAGAAATAACCCTACCTGTAGATAGCCCCGTGCTGTGCTGACAAGCACACTCTCATTCCCTTCCTGACAGCAGTCAAAAGCTGAAATCCAGGTGTATGTAAGACACTTAAGACATCACAGCTGTGTCACCTGCTGGTTTTTGCACTGGGGGCTGCACTGTGTGTTTTCCTGCAATGTGGTGCATTTCAGCTCCTACATCCTCATTTGCCCACTCTTTGCGCTGAGACTTACTGATGAAAGATTGTTTTTGACAAAGTGATATATCTAACCATGTTTGCCTGTTTTGTCTGGGCTGTGGAAAGGGATCCCACCTGAGCTGGGCTGTGCTCTTCTCCCTTGCAGATGCTCCTCTCCTTTTGTGTGCTGTTTAAAAAATCTTGGCAAATTTTGTTTTGAGAAATCAAATAATAAAGCTATCTCATTTGTTCCCTGGATGGCAGTTCCCTTTTATACAAGGTTTTATAAAAGAACCGTCACTTCTCTTTTTTGTATGGAGTGGTTTAGACTGAAACCTTATGCTCTTTCTTTCAGCAAGTGACAGACAGCTCTTATAAGCCTGAGAAAGTCTTCCCTGGAGGTGTTCAAGAAAAGACTGGATGAGGCACTTAGTGCCATGGTCTAGTTGATTGGATAGGGCTAGCTGATAGGTTGGACTGGATGATCTTGGGGGTCTCTTCCAACCTGGTTGAGTCTATGATTCTATGATTCTGTGAATCTACTTGTTTTGTGAGGCAGAATGCAGCTCATTTTTGTAACAGATACTGGAGTGAATATATAATGCTTTTTTTCAGAAGGTCTGTTGCATTATCATCTTTACGATTAGATACATTTGAATTCAGTATATATTATGAAAACATAGAAATAAGGACCGCAAACATGCTTTTGTCTCAACCACTGGTACACCAACCTCTTCACATGGCTCTGCAGCACTACTGCTGTGAAGGGGCTGATACGCAATCAAACCTCCTTGTGGATGGTTTCTACACATCAGCCTGTGGGTTGATGCTTATGTAGCAGATGCTACCATGTGGCTACAGCTACGGTAGGGTTTTTTTGGAAAGCATATTTGGGGGTTTATTCTGGAGTGGTGGTAGATGAAGGCAGTGGTAGATAAAGATGTGCAGGATTTAAGGAAGTGTTTAGGAGAGCACTGGAGAAATAGCTAACAGCAGGCATAAACATGCATATGCTTGTGTGCATGTTGTGAAGGAAGTCTGTCCCAGAGCCAGGCAGCTGTTTCTGCCAGTACCAGGCTGGGTACCAGCTGCTCACGGGGGCACACAAGCACACTTTATGTTGGCCACCTTCTCCATAGTGGGGCATTTATTGAAGTTGCTGAGCACATGTTGTGAAATATCCCTCTTTTTTGCTATTGTGGGAACTGGTTGTATAGGTGTCTGTGGCAGTGGTATGCCTTGCAAGTGGTGCTAGACAGTTTGCTTAAGCTGTTTGGTTAGCCAGGAAAGACTGAACTGCTGCCGACCTTAGCTCTCTTAGATTTTTCTTGGCATCTGATTCCTTTTAATATCTTTTCTCTGTTTCTTTTTTTGCCACACAAGATAGCTAAGAAAATCCCCACAAATCTATGTTTCTGTGAAGGCAGGGACCAATGCTTCCTTCACATTTAAAGCTTACAACCATCTGAAACAGAACTAGGTAATAGAAAGACTCAAACTGAGCCCCACTTGTCGTAGTACAACCTCTCTTGTCCTTTTGTGCCAGGAAGGTGTTCAGCTGTTTAGATTTCTTTTCCTAAGACAGATGGAAGCTGCTTTGGTAGAATCCACCAAAAGAGATAGGAACTGACAGGACAACTTCGTATTTCAGTAACTTCTGTTATTCAGCACTTTGCAGCTGAGGCTTTATGTTCAGGTGCTTGCTTTGGAAGAAATGTCTTGCTGGTGTGTCCACTAAATATTTCAAAGATCTGTACTGATTTCTTCAACAAGGCTGGACTAGCTGCATACTTGAAACATCTCCTTTTCATCCATCCTTTTAAGAATTTGTGCTAGTAGCCTCTGAGATCTGGTTTAGCCACTGTCTATAACCTCCAGACTCTGCAGTGGTGAAGGGTGCAGTTACCCTTTTGCACATTCTCTCATGCTCCTGGAGATCCTCAACATCTTAATATACATATATCTGGGCAGTGCGTTGTGAAGAGTCACAGCTTTCAATGGGAAACTGTCCCTCTCCTGTCTGTTAGAGAGCTGAGGGGATACCTTTCTATTCCAAGCTCTGCATTTTAGCATAATATTAACATTTGTTAGCATATTGGAGTCAAAGTAAAAGCAGGAAGCAGTAAAGCTTTATCTCTTTTCCCAGCTCATTTTGTCAGAAATATTTATAGTAGTTTGGCCCATGGTGTTAATATTACAGGGCTTGGCTTAGCCATTTGCATAAGCAGGCAGCACGAGGTGATTAAATCTGTCTCAGCCCTGCTGTCACAGAGGTCATATTACATCGCTTTTCCACTATTTTGTTGCGTGACTTCCTAAAAAGGCATGTGATGGTATTGCTCCTGAATAGCAACCTGACCAAAGGGTATAATTTTCTAGTCATATTTATTAAATGCTATTACTTGTACGCCTGGTTATAAACACCTCTATTTTCCACATCCAGTAAAAGTGAGTTCCCAGGTAATGTTTTGTTTTGTTTTGTTTTTGTTTTGAAACAGCTTACTTTATGATTTTACTGGGGAAAAGAAGGTCTTGCAAATTTATTGTCTTCTTACATCAGCATTTCCTCTGCATGCACATTTCTACAACACATAGTAGCTCTAACTACATGCAAACATGGTCTGGAAAGGCAATGTTGGATAGTCTGTACTTTTATTGATTATGATGATGATGTACTTTTATTGATTCAGTTTTAAATTATAGGATGAAAAACCTAATATGCGATACCCTGGACTACATGACTTATGCTCTGCAAATGAGGTATAAATGCTGCTCTGCTGGGCCACATTAACTTTTTTGCACAAGGATGAGTTATTACAGAAGGGGTAACACAGTATGAACTGGCCTTCCAATTATAAGCTATTATAATTTGACTTCTCAGATGGGAAATAAAAAGGGGGGAAATTAACATAGTAGAAAGAAACTTATTTAAAAAACCCACAGCTACTAGTGTTATGAATATTCAAATTTAATACTCGGGAAATATTAAATATTTAAACTTTATTAACACGAATTCCCACACCAAACAAATACACACCCCTAAATGGTGAACTATTTACAATTAGGTAAGGTTCGAATACCCAGTCGGGAACTGCTTACACAAAAGGCATAGAGGAAGACCCCTTCAAAGTGATTTAGGGAAGGAATAAGGAACTGCAAATATCCAAGGGTGAGGAGCAGCAATCGCCGCTGCCAGCCGGATTCCCTTTGCCCTGGACAGGGCTATTGGCGGGAAAACCAGAGACTCCAACAGATTTAGTAGCCACATTTACTCACTGATCAGCGCTGAAATGATAAATGAGGAAGTTACAATTCCAATTTTATGTTCTCGATGCAACCACGAGGCAGAGAGGGTAGCAGAGCCTGGACATGCTGCCGAAAACCAACAAAGCCTGGGAGGGAGTCACGTGTCCCCCGGGGCTAGCCTGCAACACCCACCAGAGGAGGAGGAGCATAAGCCCCTCCAGAGCAAAACCCCTTCAATTGCTCCTCGAGGCAAAATGGACCACTGGCAGGAGAGAAATTTGAAACCCAGCCAAACAGACAGGGTATTAGCACTGCAAGCAAGTGCTCAGGGCCCATTTTGCCCCAGGCGGACAACTAGAAAGCTGAGGACATAGTGAGCATTTCTGCAAAGAAAAGAAAATAGGCTTTGACTACTTTCAGGTCCTTTCTGTGTTTTCTTTCTGTAATTGATCTAGCAAATAAGTGCTTTGGTTGTAATGCTTATGAGGAAGATAAATCCCAGAGAAGCTTGTGAAGAGTGAATGCCAATTCATGAAGGGGTACTCATACAGAAAACGCAGTATGAATGATCTCTTTTCTGTCCAGTAAACACAAATGCCTCAGTGTAAAAACGTCACACACAAGAAAATCACTTTGAATGCTGGGTAGTGACTACTTGATTAATACTTATATTACAGACAATACATTTTTAACATTGTTTCTCCAGTAAATATCTGAGATCAATGGAAACAGATTTTTTTAAGGTTTCGCTTTTAGTGCCTTTGTGAGTATAATGCACTGTCATGTAAAAATCTTTCCTTCAAATGTATTCTGGACTGTTTGATCATAAGAAACTTTTCTATCTCAACATGGGAAGTCACTTGGAGCTTAACTGGGTATTAAAGCAAATGTAAAGTTATAAAAATAGGCACAGGGCACATGAACAGCAGAGGAAGATTTTTTTTGTTTTGCCCCTACACATCCTACACATCTCAGGATCTTGCAGTTGTGTTTCCTGTAGAATAAAAAGCTAAAGATAGAAAATCGGAAACACTTCTTAATGTAATTTCTCAGTATAGAGGTGGATATGCACCCCTTCTGTTTACAGAGGACAGGAATGATTTGGAGCTACCTCCACAAAGGACTTCCTCCTCTGACAACACTCCTCGAGGCAAAAAGTGGAGGCTGCTCCAGAACTTCACTTCAGGCTTATCTTTGGCTCCTTGCTCTCTGTAAAATATGTAGGTAACATTTTACTACAGCCGAGGGTGATTTCCTATTCAAGGTTTAAGAGCAAATATGGAGGTAGCTATTGAACCCTGGGGACTTGTGATGTATTGGCCTCTAGTAGGGAAAAACCTCTCCTTCTTTCATGTTATTGAGATGGCCCAAGTCAGCTGAATGAACTATTTCCACAAGAGAAATTATGCCCTTTCACCATGTGATTCATTTCCTCTACTATTTTGATGAAGCTTGTTGACTTTTATAACCTCATTTACAAAGGCAGGCAGCAACTACAACTTTCAGTTGACCTCAGCAAGAGCTACTAAGTATTCATGTTTTCTAAAAAGAAAAAAAAAAAAAAAGAGCACAGTGGAAGTATGAAACAATCTTTCCACCAAATTTTGCATGCAAAGGGAGGCGTCAGGCAAGGTTATCATATTAGCCTGAGTTCTCATATTCATTATTTCTGAGTAGATTATTTGCTTCTTTGCTTTAAAGAGACAATCAGCCTGTCAAATTTTGTATGCATCCAGAGAAGCTGATAATTAGAGAAATGTGAGTAAATACATCTTTTCCCACCAAGACTGCATTTAGAAAAAGTGTTTCTTCAGAAAACTTGTCAAACTATAAAGCTGGTTTTTTCTTATTCTTTCCTCTCCTCCTAGTTCCACCTGGTGTTTCTGCATGGTATTGTTTTCCTCAGCTACATTCAATGTTAAACAATTTATAAAACTAAGTTCTATCTACGGTACTAGATACTTATGGGCCTCCTCTGTAACCAATTTTCTCCAAATATTTCAGACTGACTTCTTCAGATCACACTGCTGAAGAACACAAGTTAACCTGTAGAAGTATCTAACATAGGGAACATGATGTTGGACATCAGCATGATGAGGATTGAGGCACAAGCTTTCCCCAGAAGGCAAATGATGGTGTGAATAGGAAATATCACAGTATAGCAAGGTTGGATACTGCAAATGTTGCAGTATTTCTTGAGTCAGGTATTTACAAGCTGGTTAAAGACAGGACACCATTTATGTTGTTTTCTTTTATCTTACATACTGCATTAAATAACAAGAAGGCACTTCCTTACAGAGTGAATTTTGTAATTTCCACCTTTCTAATATTTGCCTATTGAAAATGCAGTGTTCATGTGCTAGAACTGATATTAACAGACACAGAATACTTTTTTTTCTTAGAGATGAGTAATTTCTGAATTTTAAAGATAAATATATATAGGAGAAGGATAAAAATATTTTTTTTCTTTAGAGATGAGTAATTTCTGAATTTTAAAGGTAAATATATGTAGGAGAAGGATAAAAAGCATAGGAAGAAGCTAAATACCACATTTTCTAGTCCTCTTTGCAGGCACTGGGGAAGCAATTATGCCAGAGGATGGAGGTGCACAGCTCTAGTTGCACTGAGTGAAATTTGGAAAGCTCCTGTATAGGACTTATTCTCTATGTATCTTTGGAGACCTGCCTGGCTCCTCCTCTTCCTCAATGTGACATTAAAGTTGAGGAACCACAAAACTGGTCTTGGTCCCATCAAAGCAGCCATTAGAGGAATAAGACAATACTAAGCCACACCTGTTGTCCTTCCAAGAAATAATTTCCACACAAATTTTAGTCTCAGGTGGAAAGCTGGCTGATAATCTAGAAATCAAGTCCTTGCAAGATGCCCAAATGCTGCCTATGAATGAAACATCAAAAGATCTCTTCCTGTGTAACGGACCACATTATAATCCTGGCAAGCATACCCTTATTAGAGCAGAAAGTACCTCTTTATTTATTATTCATGAAGATATTATAGTGTCTTCATAAATACATTCTGCAGCAGGTAATTTAGCATGGGAAAACAAAAAATGTATATATCTAATTACAAGAGATATCCTAAAGATCCTGTAGCAGGGTACTTCCTCTGGACTGGCAAAAGACTGCATTATAGATTAAAACAACACAAATATATTATGGTTTGTTTAGTGTTTCACTTTTCTTGGATGTATGTTGCTAAGAAACAAAATTGAAATGTCTCTTTTGAACCTGAAGCCTCTTGGGACCATTGTATTGCACATGTAGTAAATGTTTTTCACTTTAGGAAGGATTAAATGGTAGGCTAACAGAAGCAGGGAGGGTTGATTAGTATTGCCTGTGTTCCAATCTACTGCCAGTGAACCCAACAATTACAGTAGTAAAAGCTATGTAAGGAGCTTCGTCTTGTCCTGGGATGAAGTGTTGGCAGCTGCTTGTTTGAATATTAATAAAGTCTTTTGAGTTATTCCCTGCCTGTATTGTCTGTAGCTTGAAACTATGCAGACTTCTCTGCGTATAGAGTCTTTATGTTTCTAAGTACATGCCTGTCTGCAGAAATGGTACTCGTTTTGTTCCTAGAGATGGTACACCTCATTATAGAGAAAATTACAACTTTGTGCTCCATTAAACATTTACTTCAGCAGCATTGTTGGCTGCTGTTTTCCCTCTTCAATTTAAAGAAGTCAATGCTGATTGAACGAACCCATGTTCTCTCTTACCTGGTAATTAATCTTCATTCTTCCAAACTTTTGCAAATAAAAATCAAAGTTATTCCTGAACCACATGCAAGAAAAGTTAATTCTTCTTTGAAATAAACCCTGCATTTATTAGGTCAAAAGTGGGATACAGAAATGAAGAATTTTACAATATGCAGTATTTTTTCACAATTTAGCTGTGGGTGGCTTGTAAACTTGATTATCCATCGATTAACTGCAGCATGCAGTGTTGTCTGCTGAGGAAAACGCTGATTACACAATGGCTCAGGCTGTGCTGGGGAGGGGACATCTTGAATTATGCCTTGCAGAAGAACCAGCCACCCTGGCATCACTGCTGTCAGGACAGAAACACTATCGCTGTGCCTATACACTGAGTACTGTGTAGATACGTGGAGGACAGGAAAAAACAGGGCTCCAGGCAAACCAGGTTTGTTAGTTGCCTAGTATAACTAGAGTAATTGAGTAACCCTAACTAAAACTGGAGATATTAACCACCTTCAGCTGAATATAGTCAAATCTTTATGATGGCACACAAAGCAGAGAAATTCAAATGTCAAGCAAATGTTTACTGGAAACTGGACTTTCAAAGCCAACTTCAACACAAGATAAATCAGCTAATTTTAAACTCTTTAAAACCTCAATTATAAATGTATAGATTAACCTTAGCAATCTCTTCTTATTCCTTGCAATGGATTTCTCTAAAACAAGTGGACAGCATTTCATTAGTGGTAGGACAGTGATGAGATGTCTTCTCACAGTTGTGACAAGATCACAATGAAGAAATAACTATGATGTCCTACCTGTGCCACTGCTAGTGATGTGACCTTACTGCAGCTGTGCTGCTTTGCCAGCTGCTCAGGTGTGTCTGCAGTCTTACCTCAGTGAAATACTACAAGAAAAGTGTTGGGTTGACCCTGGCTGGATGCTAGGTGTCTGCCTAAACCACTCTATAGCTGTTCTGCTCAGATGGACAGGAGAAAGAAAATATAAAGGCTCACGGGTTGAGATAACGATGGGGAGATCACTCACTGGTTGTTACCATGGACAAAACAGACTCTTGGGGGAAATGAGTTTATTTTTTTACCAATCAAATCAGAGTAGGATAATGAGAAATAAAATCAAATATTAAAAACATCTTCCACCCACCACTCCCTTCTTCCTGGGCATGGACACCATGGGTTCTCAGAAAAAGTGTCATTTAATTCACAAGTTTATTGAAAACAAAAGTACAACTTAATGCAGTCATTTTCCTAATGTACGCAGTATTAACATTTATCTGCAATTTTTATGGTCAAAATAATTTGGGTTTTTTTCGGGGTTATTTTTCATCTGGATGAGTTTCATGAAGGCACACTGACTGTACAGGCAAGGTGCGTGGGAAAGGCCAGCCAGGGCTGTTGAGGGGGATATGGCAGTGCAGCTGCAGAGCCTGCCTGACTATCTGCTCTCATTCCACTGCACTGTTAAACACACAGCTTCTTGATCTGTGACCAAAATGACCAACATGCATGTAAGGAGATGGTAGAGATATATGGATGTCCTTCTTTCTCTCCTGGTTTCTATGTTGTGGATAAACACAAGGCAAGCAAAGATTTTCTTTTCAGTGTTAAAATACCGTCAAGAGAAATTTAAGGAATGTGTCCTCCTTAACCAGTCTTTTAAACTGGCATGGGGAAAAAACCCAAAGTCCAACTGAAGGGGTTTTCTATGACTGTCTTATATGAGGGATCTCAGGTACACTCTCTGGGCCTTGATGCAAGGGCAGGCTGTCACACATGTGTTGCCAGGACAGGTGTCGGGGAGGGGTAATTAGGTACTGCGAGACGATATTACAAAAATATCAATATATAATTTATTAA
>WBNM01019200.1:0-57767 GCA_013399055.1 Ramphastos sulfuratus | reverse complement strand
AGCTCCTTTTTGAACTGAGGGGCTCTCGGTTGTAAATAAAACAAAATGATCTGCAGCTCCTGGAGTGAGAGGCAGGTTCAGCCATCTCAGGGCAGCAATGGGACAGTAGGAATGGAACATCTCAGCCTGTGCTGCCTACCCAGCGTGCACCGTTTCAGCAGCAAACACGGAAACTCAAACGTGTTTGCTCGGAAGGGGAGGAAAAAAAAAACAACTTTGGTGCAGAAGTAAAAGCACAGGGGTGGTAAAACATGATTCATGACAGCAGAAATGGTCTGTACATAACAACGGAGCATTAGGCCCCAGGAGCACTTAGGCAAAGCAAACAACACACCTTCTCGAGCAGCCAAGAGGAGGAACTGCACCAAAACACTCTTTGGATGATGGATTTGCCAGGCGGCAAGCAGTGTGCAGAGCCAGCCAGTGGGAGAAGCAGGGCATGCCTTGGGAGACTAATCTCTGGGAAAGGACACTGCCCAGAGAAGGTGAAAAGCAAACAGCATGTTGCAGAAGAAAAACAACTGCAGCTTTCAGCCCTTTCCCTTTTTTTTTTTTAAGTTGTTGTTTTGTTTGTGGTTTTTTTGTTTGTTTGGTTCTTTGTTTTTTTGTTTTTTAAACTGGCATAGACATTCCTTTCTTCTTTCATTTTGTTTCCCCCCAAAATTTAAAGCTTGGTCCAAATCTCCAGCCATGAGCATTGAGCAACCTCAGGGCATTCCTGTGTGGAAATGTCTTAACTTCTCAGTGACAAACCTTGCACTGGAGTGAATTCTGCACTACCTGTATCAGATATTCTTCCCCTCTGAGTAGTTTTAATCCGGGCATGTAAAACTTAGAGACCTCCTTGTACTGCAGAGTCTGGTCAACAGAGATGTCAGTGTGGCTGATCAATAGAGGAGAGGCAAAGGGGAGTCAATCAGTGGGTGTAGAGATGAGAGCTCTAAAACTGGAAGGCTCCGAGTTAGAGACAGAAACATGAAGGGTGGCAAAGACTAGCAGAAGAAGCACCTCTATGGTGGTTTCTGAGAGCAAAGAGGAAGGATGGCTGTTCCACTTACACCACAAACCCAAGAGGTGGTTACATTCACTTTCTTCTGGCTTTTTCTACTTGTTTATCCACCCTGTGCTGTGGCTGTGGTGTGTTAGGCACTGTACAAATACACCTGCAGCCCAGACGCTGATCCCAAAATACCTGCAGCACAAGATGAAGTCTTTCATCTTCAGGATTCCTCTCAGCGAATGTTAACTCATTAGCAGCAAGAGCTGCAGAGCTGCTGCTCTGCACACAGAGAAGTGCAGAATGGAAGTTAAGTGGTCTGGCCAAGACTATGGAAGGAAACAGTCTCAAATCTGGGGATAAAATCTAGGAGATTCTGCCAGAGTCAGATCCATGCCTCAATCTCACTGATTTTAGGAGGACGGACTGGGAGACCTGGGGCTGTTTAGCTTGGAAAAGAGAAGACTGAGAGGGGATCTTATCAATGCTTATCAATATCCAAAGGGTGGAGATCATGAGGATGGGGCTGGGCTCTTTTCAGTGGTGCTCAGGGCAAGAGGTACAACTTGGAACACAGGAGATTTCACTTAAAAAATGTCTTTACTGTGAGGGTACTGAAGCCTTGGAACTGGCTGACCGAAGAGACTGTGGAGTCTCCTTCCATGATGGTTTGGGAGTTACTTGCCCTCCCTGCAATGAATTCACCCAGACTAGACTCAGCTGGCTGGAAGTTAAGGAATGAAGCTTTATATTCACAGCTTAGCACAATATACAAACAGATATTTACAATATATTGCAAATATTTACAGCCATATACAGAAATATACAAATTAAAAGTAATACATAAACACAATCCCCCTCCCAGCAGTCAGAGTCCCCAGGAGGGGCTCCCAACCATCCTTCCACCTTCCTTCCATCCCTCTACCTTATCCCAGAATCTGTCTTACATGCAAGGTGAGGTGGAGNAATGGGTTGCCCAGGGAGGTGGTGAAAGCCTCATCCCTGGAGGTGTTTAAGGCCAGGATGGATGAGGCTCTGGCCAGCCTGATCTAGGTTAGGGTATCCCTGCCCATGGCAAGGAGGTTGGAACTAGATGATCCTTGTGGTCCCTTCCAACCCTGACTGATTCTATGAAGTGAGTATAAAATATTGAGCTGATATAACTTCAAGGAATTCCCTTCCACCAGATCAATTAATTATTTTTTAAAGTCAATATCCTCTTTATTTTGCATTTTGTCTGAAAACAAACTAAACTTTTAACCATAAGCAGTGTAAAGCGAGTCCTATCAGCTACGATCATGCAAGTGCTTGAATGCTCAGAAAGATTATTCTGGTGTAAGTGGAATGAGAAAGCACCAATGATGGTGAGCCAATGGGCTCATTTCTAGAAGGTTCTTCAAGACATGTCAATGAGGCTCATGGTCAAACCCTTTAATTTTTATACTTTCTCTTTTAGCTCCAGCTTGTTGCTAGTTTCCAAGTTACATTCCCATTATTCTTTAAAGCAATGAACACCAGCAGGTCAAACTGCTGCGCTGCAGGGTATTCTGAGGTGTTGGCTTCACCAGTAACAGAGTTTGGAAATATATTAATTCATTCTACAGGTTGTGCTTTTATAGGCAACCTAAGAAATTAGGGCAGAATGCTGCAGGTGTGTCCCCCAGCTTTGCTTGGCACCGGCAGCTCTTTCCCTTCAGCTTCAAGCATGCTGAGCTCCTAGTGATGACATGACTTTTAAGGTGCCTCTTTAGGGTGGCTCTGGCATCATGAGAGGGATGCATCTAAGCAGGGTGGAAAAGTGTTAAAGGCAGAACCACTGAAGCAGCAGGGAGGATTGGGTTCTGTACACACACTCCTTGTCTTAGCATCCATTGTGCTGGTGTAATGATGTAAAGACATCTCTCCTAATGGACAGCTGGACTGCAACAATGAAGTGTCACCACCTGCTACAGTAACACCTCCAATATTTAGTTGTTGCCACTTTTTGGTGATTGGCAGCTAAGAAGGGAACAAATCCTAGGAGATGTGAAAGAGGACAGTGCAGAGAAGAGTCAATCCAGCCCACAGAATTCTAGAATGCATTGGGCTGGAAGGGACCTTTTAAACTCATCTAGTTCAATCCCTTGCAGTAATCAGGAGCATCCCCAACTAGATTTGTTTGCTCAGAGCCCCATAAACATGCCTTTGAATGTCTCCAGGAATGGGACCTCCACCACACCTCTCTTGAGCAGCCTGTTTGAGTGTTCCACCATCCTCCTAGGACTTCTTCCTAATGTCCAATCTAAATCTACCCTTCTCTCATTTCCAACCATTGGCCCTTGCCCTGTTGCTACACTCTCTTATAAATAGTCATAGAATGGTAAGGGTGGAAGGAGACCTCAAGGATCATCTAGTTCCAACCCCCTGCCATAGGCAGGGACACCTCCCACTAGCACAGGTTACTCAAGGCCTCATCCAACCTGGCCTTGAACACCTCCAGGGAGGGAGCAGCCCCAACCTCCCTGGGCAACCTGTTCCAGTGCCTCACCACCCTCACTGTAAAGAACTTCCTCCTAACATCCAGTCTAAATCTTCCCTCTGCCAGTTTAAACCCATTGCCCCTTGTCCTGTCCCACCTCAGGTTTCTTGCAGGTACTGGAAGGCTGCTATAAGGTCTCCCCAGAGCTTTATCTTCTCCAGGCTGAACAACACCAACTCTCTCAGCCTGTCTTCACAGGAGAGGTTCTTCAGCCCACTGATCATTTTCATTGCCTTCCTATGGACCCACTCCATCAGGTCCACGGCCCATCAGGACCAGTTCATGTTCGTTTCCCAGAAACCTTCCATTTCTTTCTATTCCTGCCCATAGCAGGACTATACATGAAAGTTTTTTTTCCCTAAACAATTTCTCTTGAACACAGTGATAGAAAAGGCTGAGCAGTTGAAGAAAAAAGAAGAAGTGAGATTTGTTGGAATACTGGTGACTATCGGATGGGGACCTGCTCCCTGACACAGAAGAGGCTTTCAAGGATGTAGTGTGCTTCCCCTGGGCTGGCTTTCTTCTACAGCCAGATACAGGCTCTGTAGTGCTGGTTGGGTGCACTGGACCCCTCCATGTGATCACAAGCACCAATAACAAAGTATCGGTTCTGCTCTCAGATTTTCACAAAGATCATACCCAAGTGCTCTGGGAGATCCAGAGGCTAATCACAGGCTCATCATTTGGTTGGAGTGGGCTTACTCTCTGGATGAGAGTGAGTGTTTTTGATGACCATGGTAAGAAACTGGTCCTCAGGAGATATTGAGGGGTGGCAGATTGGCATCGTGTGACGGTGCAGACACATGAGCAGATGAAATGAGAAGGGAGAGTAAGGAGTAAAAGGTGGTTCAGCTTTTACAGTTATATTTGGTCTTCAAAAGCTGCTGAAAGACTGAGAAGGGAATGTGCCAAGTGAAATATTTCACCAAAAGGACAGATGAATTTAAGAGTGACCTGCAAGGCCTCCACTATCAACCTCAGAAAGTCTTTACAATTTATTGGTGTATTCACTCATAAGCCCTTTCTCAGCAACAAAAATTCAGCTCTCACAATGTGAAAGCAAACCATTTCATAGAATCATAGAATCATAGAATCAGTCAGGGTTGGAAGGGACCACAAGGATCATCTAGTTCCAACCCCCTTGCCATGGGCAGGGACACCCTACCCTAGTTCAGGCTGGCCAGAGCCTCATCCAGCCTGCCCTTTAAACACCTCCAGGGATGAGGCTTCCACCTCCTCCCTGGGCAACCCATTCCAGGCTCTCACCACTCTTATGCTGAAGAATTTCCTCCTCACATCCAGTCTGAATATCCCCCCCTCCAGCTTTGCTCCATTCCCCCTAGTCCTGTCACTACCTTATAGCCTAAAAAGTCCCTCCGCATCTTTTTTGTACGCCCCTTCAGATACTGGAAGGCCACAAAAAGGTCACCTGGTAGCCTCCTCTTCTCCAGACTGAACAGCCCCAACTCTTTCAGTCTGTCCTCATAGCAGAGGTGCTCCAGCCCTCTGAGCATCCTCCCCCCCCACACACCTTTCCTGTCTTTTCTTTCTTTTCCTTCTCTTTTTAACAAAACCACTTTGTGTTTGGTGGAACAGGTTCCCAGATGTTTGTGGAGCCGTTTCATTGCCCATTTGAATGTTTGAAGAGACAACACCACTTTATTTAAATGAATAACATGACATTTGACACCTGTTCTTACCCAGTGTGAGTCAGTATGACACAGATCGTCACTTCCTGCCTTTCATGAGTTACTGCAGACCAAAAACTGGGGAAATTCTTCAGAGAACATGCAGTCTGTACTACAAAGTTGTCTTTTTATAGGCAAACAACAAGCACACAGACAATTATACCTCAAAACAGCTTCACTGTACCACCTCAAAGAGATTTTTTGGAGGTATTCAGGTAGGCACTTGGAGGCAACAGCTGTCCAAGTTCTCTCAAACCACAGCGCCCTTTTCCATGTGTAACTCACATCAGTGCTTTGGAATCTATCTTCATCTAATCAGTTATGTTGGAAAAGACTTTCAAGATCATTGAGTTTAACCATTAACCCTGCTCTACCATGTCCACCACTGAAGCCATATCCCCCAAGCATCACACCTACACAGCTTTAGAACACATGCAGGGATGGTGACTCAGCCACCTCCCTGGGCAGCCTGATCTTGCCATATCACAGATGATTACCAGGAAGTGCCCTTGCAAAGGTGGACTCTCCCTCTGCCCTACAATCACCAACCATATCCCCCACTCCAGCATGGAGAGCACAAAGTCACAGTCCTGAAGGTGGAGGGAAATTGGCCAAGGACACCTTGAGTTTTCCACTTTTGTTTTTTAATCTTTGACTTTTCTGGTTCACAGGCAGCAAGAGTTGCCTTGATAACCTTAATGATCACTAGGTAGAGTTTTTGTTTCATTTTTAGCAAACACTTTAATTGTCATTCTACAATGAAAGTCAGCACAGAGGAGTGTAGGCTCAGGTTCCCCATGCTTTCCTTTCAACCTCAAACCAGGTTTTAGGTTCCAAAATGCAAGAAGATAGACACTGAATGCAGCTATGGAGCACAACAGATTTTGATTAGCATATTAAAAAAAAAAAAAGGCAAAAAAAAAAAGGAAATCAGAATCACAGAAAGATTCAGGTGGGAAGAGCCCCTCAGGATCACTAAGTCCAACTGCGAACCCTACTCTACAAGGTTCACCCTAAACCATATCCCCAAGCACTACATGCTAATAACTTTTAAACACCTCCAGGGTTGGTGACTCCACCACCTCCCTGGGCAGCCCATTCCAGCAGAGCACCAAAGACTTTTTATATAGCCACAACCACTACATTTCTGTGGCATGTTTGCTTTCCATTAAAATAAATACAGGGTGGGTTCTGGATGGATGTATCATAGAATCCTAGAATGGTTTAGGTTGGAAGGGACCTCAAAGATCATCTAGTTCCACCCTCCCACCACAGGTAGGGACACCTCCCACTAGAACAGGTTGCTCGAGGCTTCATCCAACCTGGCCTTGAACACCTCCAGGGAGGTTGTGGAGCACAGAATCACAGAATGTGATTTGATCACATTCTGTGATTCTGTGCTCCACAACCTCCCTGGGCAACCTGTGCCAGTGTCTCACCACCCTCACCGCAAAGAACTTCTTCCTAACATCTAGTCTAAATCTCCCTTCTGCCAGTTTAAACCCATTACTCCTTGTCCTGACATATCTACAAGGGAGGTTAAGATGATGGCTATTTTTCAGTCTCTGGGTAAATAAAACACTTGGGGGAAAAAGGTTTAGCTGTCGCTAGCCTGTGTGTCTGCTGAGGACCTGTGCTTCACACCACAGCCTCAGAAACATGTTAAACTGGTGCTGTCAATGTAAGGTCCCACTCCATTCTTCCCACAGCCACCCTATGCAGCCTCCCACACTCTACCTGAACACCTGTGATGGCATAGGAGAAGAAGAAGGTGAAACTGGTCCTTCTGCCAGCATTGTTGGCTTAGAGCATTAGTTGCAGCACCAACACTGAGCAAACTGATGGGGGGAAAAAAAAAGGAAGGATTTTTTTTGAAGCCTGCTGAAGCTAGTTTTGCAGTAGAACTCCCTCTGTGGAGAAGCTGATGAGATTTCACAGTAGAGTAAATGTGAGCTTTTCTTTAACACCAAGGAGCTCACTGAACCATCCAGAGAGATCAGAGGGTAGAATGACAAACTGTTATGCTTTAAAAGCTTGGATACAGCCAGGGAATTTTAGTGCTGCAGGTACTGAGAGGCCAAAGGTACTAGAGGAATCAAGGAGGGAGGTGCAGTGTGGTGGTGTTGCTGAAAAGCACCTGATGGCCACCTTCTGTGGCCAGCACGACACAACTACATGCCAACCAATTTTGATAATTCCAGTTTTGATAATTCTGGAGTCTTTTTGCAAAGGAGAGCATCACTGGGCTTTGTATTTACAATCACAAGAGGAAAGATAAAGACTTCCAGACATCTATTTCCAGGAGAGTGAAGCTAGGCTTCCAGAGCAGAGAGAGACCGAGTATGAGTGTGGTTAGCACACATAACCCTTGTTTCCTCTCTTCCAGCAAATGCTCTGCCCTTTTAGAGGTTGCAGTAGAGTATAAGAATATTAAGCAAAAGAGCTTTTCCTGCAGCCTCAGGCATGGTCTCTAGTTAGGACATAAGCTTCTCTATTTTAATTCACAGAATCAGAGAATGGCTTGAGTTAGAAAGGACTTTAAAGGTCACAGAATCACAGAATTAAGCAGGTTGGAAAAGACCTCTAGGATCACTGAGTCCAACTTAATCATCTAGTTCCAGTGCTTCTGCCATGGGCAAGGACACCTACCAGCAGACCAGGCTGCTCAAAGCCTCATTTGTCCTGGTCTTAAACATTTATATGGATGAGGCATCCACAGCTTCTCTGGGCAACCCATTCCAGTGTCTCACAGGACGGTAAGCATCACTCAGAAATCAGTCGTAAAGAGAGATAAAGGAACTGATAAAATTTCCTTTGAGAAAATAAATTTATTTTTCCTCCTCCCAGTAACATGAAGGAAAAACTGAACTAGGGGAGACTGAGCTTCAGGGGTGTTTATTGTATCCGTTAACGCCTGTGTTAACACTTCCATTCTGCCTTCCTACGTGTTCACAACTTCCAATGTATTGTCAGACTTAGAAAACACAGATTTGTATGGTGTTGGCAGAGCCTGATCTGCTACCCACGGAAAATGGACCATTCCTGAAGAAGTCTGTGTTAAGCAGCCTAAGCTTTACACCATCCCTGTGCTTCCAAGGACAGCATTTCAGCTGGCAAGAAAGGGCTGTGCCCGAGTCACCCGGCAGCAGTGCGTGCTGCCGCCAGTTGGGAGCTGGGTCACACCTCTTGGCCCATCGCCCTGCCTCACCACAGTGCACTTTGTCCCTGCAGCCCAGCGCGGATTTGCCCGTGCCATCACATGCTCTCTCCTTACCTAACCTCACCCCAGCAGCCCAGCTCCACCCCCACCAGTGTTTGCATCCTTGTCTGCTCCTCTCCACTGCCGACCTTTGCTATGGGCAGGGACCTTTGTTTGGGCTGCAAACCTACCTTCAGCTGAGCTTTCTTCTCAGCAGCCATCGTCGTAAGAGAACCCAGTGGAAGGCACACACACTGCTCCAGAGCCACTGAGGCTTGCTCTGCTTTGGGGCTGCTTTAAGCTCTGCTACCAGTCACAGATGTCCATAGAGAAGACTGAGCGGGGATCTTATCAGTGCTTATCAATATCTAAAGGGTGGAGGTCAAGAGAATGGGGCTGGGCTCTTTTTAGTGGTTCTCAGTGATAGGACAAGCAGTAGTAGGTACAGACTAGAACACAGGAGGTTTCACTAGAACTTAAGGAGAAAATTCTTTATTTTGAGGCTGCCAGAGCACTGGAACAGGCTGCCCCATGAGGCTGTGGAGTCTCCTCTGGAGACCTGCAAAAGCTGCCTGCATGCAATCCTGTGCAACCTGCTCTTGAACCTGCTTTAGCAGAGGGGCTGGCCCAGATGATCTCCAGAGATCCCTGCCAGACCCTGCTATTCCATGATTCTGTGAGCTACAGCAGGGGAAATGGAATGGATTCACCTGTTATTCCACCAAACATATCATCCACAGAAGAGGCAAGGACTAGAGCTATGTCTACATCAAGCCACTTGCATGGTGCAGAAACACAAGCGTAACATGTGGCCTTTGGCATGAACTTTGCAACCCTGCAGTAAATCCACCCACTGTAACCAAACACACTTAAAACAGTAAAAGGACATTTTCCCCTCCATGGCTGCACCTGGGCTGGGGCCCACCACCAGTGCTGGGCTTTCAGGCATCATCCTCCTGACTGCCAGAACTGCTTCAGGTCACCCTGTGGAGTAGAGCTGGCTGAATTAAACTTGAAAGTGCTCAAGGGCTCTGTTAATAGGCAGCTCTTGGTACAGACTACACTTCTACTACAAACCACTTTTCTGCCAAAGAAAGACCTCAGGGTGCTGCTGACACAACTCACCCCTAGAGATATTTGACAAGATAAACCAGGCAAAGTGTCTGTGATTTCAAGGACAATCATAGCTTAAAAGTTTAGGAACGAGAAGAATGGTCTGCATGGCTGTAATTATTAAATCCATTAGTTAAATTGCTCTTTCCCTTCCTCAGCAAAGAAAATGTTTCTACAGTGACCTAAGATCTGCTGCTCTTGAGCCACTGACAACACCTAATTGGGAGGTATATCTCATTCAAGATGCAGATAATCCACACACTCCCTGTCTCTAGGGGAAGGTTTGTGTTTTCAGGACACTACCAGGCTGGCAATAACCAAACCCTTATGCTCAGCCTCAGAAGCTGCATGAAAAGCTTCTGAGACAGGGGGATCATAGAATCATCAAGGTTAGAAAAAACCTCTAAGATCAGCAAGTCCAACCCACAACCCAACACCACCATGCCCATTAAACCATGTCCCCAAGTGTCTACACAGTTTTTGAACACCTCCAGGGATGGTGACTCCACTGCCTCCCTGGGCAGCCTGTTCTATTGCCTGACCACTCTTTCAGTAAAGAATTTTTTCCTAATAGATCCTTCTACTTTGGCTAAAT
The DNA here is from genome assembly GCA_013399055.1 of Ramphastos sulfuratus. Lineage (NCBI taxonomy): Eukaryota > Metazoa > Chordata > Aves > Piciformes > Ramphastidae > Ramphastos > Ramphastos sulfuratus. The sequence goes on along the minus strand of WBNM01019200.1, from coordinate 47,657 downwards.
GAGAGGTTGGAGATGCAGAATGAGAGCTCTTATGAGCAGTACCAGCACTCTTTACTTGGCCTTGTTTATCTCCCACTTCTGTGGAATGGGTGCACACAGACCATGGGACTGCCTAGGGTAGGTATTGTGGGCAAGTCCACCTTGTTTTGAGGGGAAAGGGCTGACCTCAACTAAAAGATTGTGGGCTGTGCTGCCTTTGGGTACAGAGAGGAGACCTTGGCATGTTATACTTGTTAGCAGAGATGAAATCAATGGTAACTACTGTCCTGAACTGTTGGGCAGAAATAATGCTCACCATGCACCTGCAAGGGTAGCTGTTTGCAAGGAGGCATCAGCAATTAAAGAGGAAGCTGCAGTTTGTCAATGACTTAACCAGGTGACCAATTACCTTAATCCTGCAGATACTCCCTTTTTTTTTTTAAAAAAAAAAAACCCAAACCAAACCCAAATCAATAAAAAACAACCCTCAAACCTCCCCCCCCCAAACAAAGAACAACAAAAATCCATCAAAAAAAAAAAAAAGAAAAAAAAAGAAAAAAAAAGAAAAAAAAAAAAAAAAACCAAAAAAAAAAAAAACGAAAAGAAAAGAAAAGAAAAAAATCCACAAAACAAAATCCCCCAGTTAAAATGTTCTCAGGAACTTTAAAAGGTCACTGACTTTACCCTTCTCAAAAACATGCAAAGCAAACCCCTAGAGGAAGCACATCTGACTGGTGGGCATATGTCTATAGGTTGCACTTTAAAGGTAAGCATGGTAACAAATGTCCAGGGCAAGAGCTGCTACAGCCTCTGCGCAGCTCAGATGGTTGCAATGTGACCTTTCTAATGCTGTGTGTCTTCAGAGCACCTCTGGAGGTAAGCAGACACCTATGTTTGAGGACATTGCCCTTCCTGCTTCCTTGCTGGAGGACAAAAAAAGAGGACATTTTCCTGCAGCCTGTCCCAGCCCTACCTCATTTGATTCACCAAGATATGATTTAGCACAGGATCTCTGAATAAGAAAATGTAACATATTGCTGTCTAGCACACAGCTTCATGTGCGACTACCAGGTTGTCATCTGTCCAGATACTTAGATTTCACATCATCCTTAAGGTCTGAAGGTTCTCTTGGTAGAAGGAATCATTCTGCTTATTTATAGATATATGCAAAGAGGTGGTTGAAATTTTTTTTGATGCATAACTTTATCTGAATGAAGCCAGTTCGCTCTTGGTGCCACATCATCAGGTCTGACACGAACAGTGTGACATTAGGGATTTCATTTGACTTCTTACATGTTTCCTGGTATGTACAAGACAATGCACCCCAGAAAATACAAATAAAGCCATCATATGGTGAGGTTTCCATGTTCTGATCTTTGTTAAATGAAGCAAAATCTTTTTCTGAAGATGTGCCACAAGACTTACGAGCAGTAAGGTTATATACCGAGCCTCAGACTTTTCTTTGGAAGCTCTCCATTCTTTTGAGAGCAGTTATAGTAAAAAATGAAACCTAAGTGGATTAAAATTGCTTTGCAGGTAATTTCCTATTGATGATGCCAACACAAGAAATTTTCTTACACAGTCACTGAGCTACGTCACTTCAGAGAGGAAAAAATGGTAATATTTTGAGTTTATGCATTTAATTCTGGGAAAACCCTTTTATATGTCTGAAAAGGTTACTTTTGGTCTGTTATTGATCCCCTTAGATTAAACATAACATTAAAAGAACAACTGTGGAGTAGAGAGTGACAGTTGCTGTGTGTGCCATGCACACCTCTGTGGTGCAGGAGGACCTGGGGGGGTCAGGACCATCCACTGTCCATTTCAAGCAAAGGCACTCAGTTGTACTTGGGGAGCATACAGTCAGCTTCACAAAAGACACACTCTTTCTGTCTAAAGCCTAAGATTATCTCTTGTATTTAGTGACTAGAAGACAGATCTCTCTGAAAGAAGGATTTTTTTCCATAACCACCTCCTCTGTCAACGCTTACACAGCGTTTTAGGGCACCTAGTACTGCCCAGAAGACTGAAAGAGGAGCTTCCCTGACCAGGCTCCCGCTGACACAGGCTTCTAAATATCACAGGAGGTACAAGCGTGACCACAATCCTGTTTCAGGGTAGGGTTACTAACCTACAAGTCGCTCCTCAGCCAGCAGCAGAAGGCTCGTGTGCCACAAAGCCGCCGTGTGCCGGGTGCCGCCGCTGCTGCCGTGTGCCCAGCACCCAGCCGCCCGCTCGCTGCTTCCAGACCTCAGCCAGCAGCTTCGTAGGTCAACAGCAGGACGATTTTGTGCTTTCAGATGCTCTTTTACTAAGCTATCAAGGGAACGTAGATCATTACAACTCCTAACGACAACTGGAGCTGATTAAAGGGCACTTTACGAAAGGTTCCTCCCTGGGTACACTCTGATGGTGTTTTGCCAAGAGCAGCCAGCTTCGCTCTTACCTCTGCTGGCCAAAGGTCAGCACCTCGAAGCGAACAAAGTCCAGCAGCAGCAGCAGCAGCAGCAGCAGCTCATGGTTAAATGGCTAAAGTCAGCCCAGCTTACAGCAGGTGCTGCAGAAGCACGGCCGGTGGGACGCTGCAGAAGCACGGCCGGTGGGACGCTCCAAAGCAGTGTAGAATTGGAAGGGGAGGGAGCGCGTTTCGGCACAGGAATCAAACGGCATTTGCAGCCCTGGCTGAGCAAACAGGCAGTAAATAGACTCCTTGTCTTTGCCTGGGAGTTAATTTCCCTGTTTGCACATCCTAGCACTCACACGCTCTTCCTGGTCCTGCTGAACGCCTGCTGTTCCCAGCCTGCTTTCCTAAAAACGGCCCCAGGCCCCACCCTAGGTGTAGCAACTCGCTCCACGCCTGGCAGCCCCCATTCTCACCACTCGTGGACCTGCTGCTCAGGCAAGCAGCATGCAGATGGAGCTCACGCAGCTTTAGGGCTAACTCCAACAGATTAAATTTGTCTGTGACTGAGGGAGAGGCAGTTAGAGCTGAGCTTTTCCCCCACCCTGAGGAGCAGTGGCCAGCTGAGCTGCACGACCTCTAGGAGGGGGTACCCATGGCCCCCAGCAGCCATCCAACCTGCCAGAAAGGGGTGCAAGCAACAGGTGACAGGACAAGAGAATGAGGCCTCAAGCTGACCCAAGGGAGGTTCAGGTTGGATATTAGGGAAACTTTCTTCACAGAGAAAGGGTTATCAGGTGTTGGAGCAGGCTATCCCGGGAGGTGGCAGCGTCACCATCCCTGTCTGCCCAGGGAGGTGGTAGAATCACCATCCCTGGAGGTATTCAAAAGAGGCGTGGATGTGGTGCTTAAGAACATGGTTTAGTGGTAGTAGCTTAGCAGTAGTGGTAGGATTGTGAGCTCTAGGTGAGTGGTTGGACTTCATGGTCATAAAATCATAGAATGGTTTGAGTTGGAAGGGATCTTAGAGATCATCTAGTTCCACCCCCTCAGCCATGCCCAGCTTGCTCAGACCCCCATCCAGCCTGGCCTAGAACACCTCCAGTGAGGGGGCATCCACAATCTCCCTGTGGGCAACCTGTTCCAGTGATCTCAAAGGTCTCTTCCAACCTCAGCAGCTCTATGGTTCTATTCTATGATTTTATGCAGAGAGGAGCAAGGAAGGAATGCAAAAGGTGGAAAGAACTGAGGACATGGTATGAAGCTGGAATTCCTCTGCATTCCTACACTGGTGCTGTAGAAATCCAGACTCAATCAGTTCAGCTATTCATAGATCAGTTGGTTATAATGACATTAAATTCTCCAGGCCTTGTCTGTCAAATTCACACCGAGATAAGTACAAACTAAACATGCTCAAGAGCCTTAGAAGGCTCTGCAAGTGCCTAGATACTGGCCTGGGGAGGCCTGACTTTAAATACTCATATCTTAAAATAAAATCATGTTAAAAAAACCAGTTCTGTCTTTCAGACTCAAACTTTAATCACTATATGGCCTAACTCATAAAAACCTTATCAAGAAGTTGCACAAACCAGTCAGAAAGCAACCAGAAACCATTCACAAAACAGTCACTAAGCAATCACAAAAAGTGTACAGCTGTGGTATAATAGATAAATATATAAAATATAAACATATATTTTATATGTGGCTATATTAAATGATAATTATATAATTATAAAAATAAATTATATACTATTTCTCTAATAAATGTAAGTATATTAAATATATATATATAATTAATATATATATATTTTTTAAAATCTAATTCCTGAGATCATGCTACACTTCCATTAAGCATATACTATGTTTTAATAAACCAAGACCCTAAAATGATCCTTCTGGCTCCAAACTCACTAAATTTTAGGCTTCCTTAAGTATGTGATAGAATCATAGAATGCATTGGGTTGGAAAAGACCTCTAGAGGTCATCTAGACCACCTGCCNCTAGGAGGGGGTACCCATGGCCCCCAGCAGCCATCCAACCTGCCAGAAAGGGGTGCAAGCAACAGGTGACAGGACAAGAGAATGAGGCCTCAAGCTGACCCAAGGGAGGTTCAGGTTGGATATTAGGGAAACTTTCTTCACAGAGAAAGGGTTATCAGGTGTTGGAGCAGGCTATCCCGGGAGGTGGCAGCGTCACCATCCCTGTCTGCCCAGGGAGGTGGTAGAATCACCATCCCTGGAGGTATTCAAAAGAGGCGTGGATGTGGTGCTTAAGAACATGGTTTAGTGGTAGTAGCTTAGCAGTAGTGGTAGGATTGTGAGCTCTAGGTGAGTGGTTGGACTTCATGGTCATAAAATCATAGAATGGTTTGAGTTGGAAGGGATCTTAGAGATCATCTAGTTCCACCCCCTCAGCCATGCCCAGCTTGCTCAGACCCCCATCCAGCCTGGCCTAGAACACCTCCAGTGAGGGGGCATCCACAATCTCCCTGTGGGCAACCTGTTCCAGTGATCTCAAAGGTCTCTTCCAACCTCAGCAGCTCTATGGTTCTATTCTATGATTTTATGCAGAGAGGAGCAAGGAAGGAATGCAAAAGGTGGAAAGAACTGAGGACATGGTATGAAGCTGGAATTCCTCTGCATTCCTACACTGGTGCTGTAGAAATCCAGACTCAATCAGTTCAGCTATTCATAGATCAGTTGGTTATAATGACATTAAATTCTCCAGGCCTTGTCTGTCAAATTCACACCGAGATAAGTACAAACTAAACATGCTCAAGAGCCTTAGAAGGCTCTGCAAGTGCCTAGATACTGGCCTGGGGAGGCCTGACTTTAAATACTCATATCTTAAAATAAAATCATGTTAAAAAAACCAGTTCTGTCTTTCAGACTCAAACTTTAATCACTATATGGCCTAACTCATAAAAACCTTATCAAGAAGTTGCACAAACCAGTCAGAAAGCAACCAGAAACCATTCACAAAACAGTCACTAAGCAATCACAAAAAGTGTACAGCTGTGGTATAATAGATAAATATATAAAATATAAACATATATTTTATATGTGGCTATATTAAATGATAATTATATAATTATAAAAATAAATTATATACTATTTCTCTAATAAATGTAAGTATATTAAATATATATATATAATTAATATATATATATTTTTTAAAATCTAATTCCTGAGATCATGCTACACTTCCATTAAGCATATACTATGTTTTAATAAACCAAGACCCTAAAATGATCCTTCTGGCTCCAAACTCACTAAATTTTAGGCTTCCTTAAGTATGTGATAGAATCATAGAATGCATTGGGTTGGAAAAGACCTCTAGAGGTCATCTAGACCACCTGCCCTGCAGTAAACAGGGACATCCCCAACTAGATCAGGTTGCCCAGAACTCCATCAAGCCTAACCTTGAATGTCACCAAGAATGGGGCCCCCTCCACCTCCCTGGGCAGCCTGTGCCAGTGTTCCACCACCCTCATAGTAAAGAACTTCTTCCTAATGCTCAATCCAAATCTACCCTTCACTAGTGTCATAAATTTGCCCCTTGTCCCAGGGGCCTTTGTAAATAGTCCCTCCTCAGCTTTCTAATGTAAAGCTACTGAAATGTCCTAGAAGCAGCAATGGAAACATCTAAAAGCATGATCTGCAGTGGAGAGAGAAAAAGTGGATTTTTGCACTCATGGAATGGGAGGACATGTATGGAAATTCCTTGCTGCTGGGTTAGCTATTTTCAGTTCATTTGTATAAGTTGCCCCCACAGAGAGTACTTTCCTTCCTCCCTTCCCTCCTCCTCTAGAAAGAGGACAATGCACAGCAGGAATGGTTTGAAAGAGAATGTTTTTTTCCCCTCTTATCTTTTCCCATCTTTCAGTTGCTCTTCATAACACTGCTTCATTTTAAGGCAGTAGTGGCACAGGAGATGCATTCAGGAAGAGCTGACCTGCTAATAAACCAAGCAAGGAGCACCTAGGACAGGCAGAAATCTGAAGGGTTGATGATGTCCTTTAATAAGGATGTATGAGGTGACAATCTCACTAGTTATGTGGTTTGGAAAGCTCTGACAGCTAACAGGCTGCACACCCCTCTGCATTTATTTCAGTGAAGGGGAAGCCCAGTTTATTTATTCTCCCATTATGGGGCTTTGTTTCTGATGCCTTCACTCTCAAATGCAGCAAAAGCACCAAAACAAAGTACTGTTTGATGTCAAACAATGTTCTTGTTTCTCATCAGAACAGGGAACTTCAGCTGAGCTTGCTCAACTGCACATATGCAGAATGAGTAGAGGTGCAGCTTTAGACTGGGCTTGTCAAAGAAAACAAGGAACAGTGTGAAAGCAGGGGAAAGCTACAATAGGAGCAAAGGGAACACATCACCACCTGACAGGAGTTTCTCTAAGTGCCTGCCAAGCAGGGAGCACAATGTTTTGCAAGCCCCAGTGTCAGTCAGAGTCATAGAATTGTTTAATTTGGAAAAGATCTTCAAGTCCATCGACTCCAACCATTAACCCTAGTTAATGGTTCTTTCAAGTCCACCACAAAGTCCTATCCCAAATACCACATCTACATGGCTTTTAAACACACCCAGGGATGGTGACTCAACCACCTCCCTGGGCTGCCTGTTCCTGATAAACCTTTCAGTGAAAACGTTTTTCCTCATGTCCAGCCTAAACCTCCTCTGGTGTAACTTGAGGCCACTGTCTCTTGTTCTATCACTATTTACTTGGGAGAAGAGATCAACACCCACCTGTCTCCAACCTCCTTTCAGGGAGTTCTAGTGAGCAAGAAGGTCTGCCCTCAGCCTCCTTTCCTCCAGATTAAACAACCCCATTTTCCTCATCTGCTCCTCACCAGACCTGTTCTCCGGACCCTTCACCAGTTTTGTTGCCCTTCTCTGGAACTGGACCTGCTCCAGCTCCTCAATGTCTTTCTTGTATTGAGCTGGCCAAAACTGAACACAATACTTGAGGTGTGGCCTCACCAATGCAGAGTACAGAGGGATAATCTCCTCCCTGGTCCTGCTTGCCACACTATTTCTAATGAAAGCCAGGAGCCACTTCTTAGCTCAGAAAGAGGAACTGACACCTGGAGATGCGGTATGGGGATGATGAGTGTGCCACAGTTAGGCAGCAGAGTGGCATGCAAGAGCCCCACATGATGTAGCTGTGCCATGAGTTGCTGATGATGGTCTCATATCTCAGGTGGATTCCCTGCCCTCCTGGCTGCTTTGGAGCAGTTCTCTTGGTTTGGCTCAGAAATTACATTCTGGGCATGAAAGCTGAATTGAAACTGAGTTCTTCTTACACTTTTGTTTCTAATTGTGTATGGTCTCCACCAAAACTGTGTTTTGCTTAAAAAAAAAAACCAAAAAAACCTCACTAATGCAACATAAGCACATAACATCCTACATAGCCCTCGTCCTGAAGAAGGAGCTGTAGATACTTCCTTCTAAAGGAGGATCACCACAAAGGGAAGGAGAGGGAGATTCCCAATGGAGAAGGGCTGGGCCACTGCCTTTACTACGCCTCCATTCAATCTGTCCTCTCCATTTCTCCATTGCTCCAGTCAGTGAAACCCTCTGCCCACTGTGATCCCTGGAGATGCTCAGGGCAGCTCCATGAGCTCTACACATGTGCACCATGTTTTTGCTCAGTTCTCCAGCTCCTCCTCCATCCAGGTCTGCTAAACATCCACACTGCATCGCTGATTGCTTTTGGGTAGTCTTTTACCAAGCTGTTCTTCCTGACCAAAGCCCAGCCGTGGCTGCAGGGACAGACTATATGGATGAGGCTGTGCCAGCAGAGTCTTCAAGAGGATCTTGGCACCCACAGGTGTCCTTGTGCGACTCTGTGCTGCAGCCAAACAATGACCTCCACCCCCAGTTTCCTGGCACCCCTCTGCTACACTTCAGGAGCCTTCAGCTAGCAAAGTGTGTCTCAGTAATAATAATTATGCCTTAGGACTACAACAGCTACTACTAAGAGAAGACCCAGGACACATGTTGTATGCATGAGCCAGCCTCCTCTGGAGAGTTAGTGGATCACCATAGCTTCTGATATAAGCAATATGTTTATATTAATTTGAATTGTTTGTTCCCTTCAGCAACACAGCAGTTAGCAAATGCAAGTGAAAACTGCTGGTTGCAAAAGTGACTCTAGAACAAACCCAACATGCAGTAGGCTTGATGGATTTGGTGATTGGAGGTGCAAGCTGCAAAAGTTTGTGGCAAAAAGTTTGTGTGATTCTACTGAAACCTGCCAAGAAAAACCTACCCTGGGCTCAGGTGAGGTGAAACTTCTTTTCTCTCTGGCTGCATATGAAATGAGGACCTACAACTGAAAGTTTATTTATAAATGTGAAGAATGCCTAGCACTGGAGTAGTTTGAGGAGGTGTAAATATTAAACCTAAACATGTATGGCAGTTTAGATTTGCAGTCTGAGTGGCTAAAAAGAAAACCCTAGACAAATTAAAACAGAGCCTTCTCCTGGGAACAGGTAGATGCTTAGGGATGTGGTTTGGATGTGGTGCTTAGGGATATGGTTTAAGGTGAATCTTGTTGAGTAGGGTTATAGGTTGGTCTTGGTGATCCTGAGGGCTTTGCCAATCTGGCTGTTTCTGTGATTCTGTGAGACAGGGAAGCAGAGGAGACAGAGACACCTCACGGCACAGCTCACTGTCAAGAGCATCAAATCACCAAACAACCAGGAATGAAATACTGTGCCATCACACCCAGCTTCTACAGAAAGCACCCTGCTGCTAGCAAGTGAATGGGAAAGTCATATTTCACAACCAGGTTTCAGCAAGAGGGTCATGCTTTGGAGATGAGAGACCATGCAAAAGAAGCAGGCTGCTTTTCAAAAGCCAAGTCAAATGCCTGAAGGAAACCTTCTCCAAAGTAGCCACCAGCACAGCTGTGTTTATGGGTCTATTCAACCAGCAAGTAGCTGGCTCATAGATTTGGAGTGCAAGTAATGATTTAACATCATGACCCAGGCAAGAAATTGGAGCACCCTGAGAAATCATTTTGGCAATGGTATATGTAATGAGTCAGAGTGTCCTGTTATCTGATGGTGTGTTTTCACACTGGGGCAGCTATTTTAATTGTCCTATAATAATCCAAGAAGCTGTGAGGGGTTGAATGCTTCCCCCTTCAGTACCAGCCCAGTCACAGAATCACGGAACTTTAGAGATTGGAAGGGACCTCGACAGATCATTGAGTCCAGGCAGGACCACCTGTGGTAGTCCACACAGGAACACATCCAGGTGGGTTTTGAAAGTCTCCAGAGAAGGAGACTCCACAACCTCTCTGGGCAGCCTGCTCCAGTGCTCTGTCACCCTCACTGTAAAGAAGTCTCTCCTCATGGTGAGCTGAAACCTTCCCTGTTCCAGTTTGTTGCTGTTGCTCCTTGTCTCATTGCTGCTGACCACTGAAAAGAGATTGGCCCCAGCCACTTGACACCCACCCCCTCAGATATTTGTACACATTGATGAGATCTCCCCTCACCTTTCTCTTCTCCAGACTAAGCCCCAGGGCTCTCAGTCTCTCTTCACAGGGGAGGTGCTCAAGTCCCCCAGTCATCCTCATGGCTCAGTCAACACCAGTCAGGGCTGTGTCACTCTCAGCAAGCCAAGACTGCTGCCTCTCCTCCAGATCTGCCTGGGTATGGAGCCACCATGCACATGCCCTCTGGAGAGGTGGGGCTGTGAGCTGGTCTGCAGCTCTCCTGCCCTTTGCTGCCCTNTTCTGTGAGACAGGGAAGCAGAGGAGACAGAGACACCTCACGGCACAGCTCACTGTCAAGAGCATCAAATCACCAAACAACCAGGAATGAAATACTGTGCCATCACACCCAGCTTCTACAGAAAGCACCCTGCTGCTAGCAAGTGAATGGGAAAGTCATATTTCACAACCAGGTTTCAGCAAGAGCGTCATGCTTTGGAGATGAGAGACCATGCAAAAGAAGCAGGCTGCTTTTCAAAAGCCAAGTCAAATGCCTGAAGGAAACCTTCTCCAAAGTAGCCACCAGCACAGCTGTGTTTATGGGTCTATTCAACCAGCAAGTAGCTGGCTCATAGATTTGGAGTGCAAGTAATGATTTAACATCATGACCCAGGCAAGAAATTGGAGCACCCTGAGAAATCATTTTGGCAATGGTATATGTAATGAGTCAGAGTGTCCTGTTATCTGATGGTGTGTTTTCACACTGGGGCAGCTATTTTAATTGTCCTATAATAATCCAAGAAGCTGTGAGGGGTTGAATGCTTCCCCCTTCAGTACCAGCCCAGTCACAGAATCACGGAACTTTAGAGATTGGAAGGGACCTCGACAGATCATTGAGTCCAGGCAGGACCACCTGTGGTAGTCCACACAGGAACACATCCAGGTGGGTTTTGAAAGTCTCCAGAGAAGGAGACTCCACAACCTCTCTGGGCAGCCTGCTCCAGTGCTCTGTCACCCTCACTGTAAAGAAGTCTCTCCTCATGGTGAGCTGAAACCTTCCCTGTTCCAGTTTGTTGCTGTTGCTCCTTGTCTCATTGCTGCTGACCACTGAAAAGAGATTGGCCCCAGCCACTTGACACCCACCCCCTCAGATATTTGTACACATTGATGAGATCTCCCCTCACCTTTCTCTTCTCCAGACTAAGCCCCAGGGCTCTCAGTCTCTCTTCACAGGGGAGGTGCTCAAGTCCCCCAGTCATCCTCATGGCTCAGTCAACACCAGTCAGGGCTGTGTCACTCTCAGCAAGCCAAGACTGCTGCCTCTCCTCCAGATCTGCCTGGGTATGGAGCCACCATGCACATGCCCTCTGGAGAGGTGGGGCTGTGAGCTGGTCTGCAGCTCTCCTGCCCTTTGCTGCCCTTTTTTTCCTTGCTTTTAGGACTGGGGAAGGAGCCCCATCTTCCTGGTATTTGTGTCTGTTCTTTTTCACACCAGCAGCCAGAGGAATAAATGAGAAAGAGAGCACACTCATGGATGAGAAATAAATCCTGTTTGAAAGCCAACTTGAACAGACCATCCAGACAGGTACATTTGTTCTGGTGATAGCTTCCTTAAAGAAACTCCAGAACTTTCCCAACCTCTTTACCCAATCCCACATTAATTTTCTAAAAAAAAAAAAAAAAACCAAAACCAAAAACCCAACCCCCTACAATATTTGACCCTATTCATCTCTTACTGACAGGGCTGACAGGAGACTTACACACACCATAAAGCAGCCATATGACTAAAAACTGCTACTCTGAAATATTTTTTTATAAGCTAACAGGAAAATCTGCTGCACACAAAACCACCACCAATGTAATAATGCTTATCTGAGGGCACCAAAAGCTGCCCTCACAGCTAAGAATATTTAACATTTCTAAAGTTGCTTAATTAAGAAAAAAAAAGGTTAGGGTTTTGGGGTTTTTTTGTTTTTGTTTTTGTTTTTTTTCTTTTTTCCTTTTTTTATAAATTAGATGCATTTTAGATGTGGAATGGCCAAATGCCAGTTGCTATGTGCAGTGGATCCTCTGTTGGGAATTGCTGTCAACTCTAATAGCAAAACACACCTGGAATACTGCATTCAGTTTTGGGGTCCCCAGTTCAGAGTGGACAGGGATCTACTTGAAAGAGTCCAGTGGAGGGCTATGAAGATGATGAAGGGGCTGGAGCATTGTGAGGAGGAGAAGCTGAGGGACCTGGGGCTGTTTGGTGTGGTGAAAAGAAGACTTAGAGGGGATCTAATCCATGTTTAGAAGTATCTGAGGGCTGGGGGTCAAGAGGGAGGGGACAAACTCTTCTCAGTTGTGCCTTGTGATAGGACAAGGGGTAAGGGATGTAAACTGCAGCACAGGAAGTTCCACTTCAACATAAGGAAGAACTTCTTTAGTGTAAGAATCATGGAGCACTGGAACAGGCTCCCCAGAGAGGTTGTGGAGTCCTCTGGAGGCTTTCAAGACCTGTGTGGATGCATTCCTGTGCGTGCTAGATTTTACAGTCCTCCTCTGGCAGCAGGGTTGAACTCAATCTGTGGAGGTCCCTTTCAACCTCTAACATCCTGTGATCCTGTGCATCTCTGCTAGTGAACTAAACATGCCCAGAATTGCTGCCTGGCAGGGAGGCTGACTGCCTCCAGAGAAGGATGCTGCCTCACCCACCAAAACCAATGGCTGAACCCAAACTGTGTCTCAGAAATCATTCAGAGCTCATCCTAATCCCCAGCCTGCACTTAGGAGGGCAGGATCTGCCCTCTAATATTTAAATGACCTGAGTCCTAAGTGTGCCAGGGGCTGTGATCCTGTGAACTCCACCTGCAGTTACTGGACTATTGAGCATTAACTGTCTCCCAGAGTCAAGGTGGCGACTCAGATTAGAGGAGAAGCAGACTTGCCTGCAAGTGGATTTGCCAGATTCTGGCAGATCCACCCCCCAACTCACAGACCTTACAGTCTGAAGGACATAAAACAGAGATAGAAAGATGCTGTCTTAATGAAGAATCACTCAATTACAGGGATTGGAAAGGACCTCTGGAGATCATCTAGTCCAACCCCCTCTTCCAGAGCAGAGTCACCAAGATGAGGTTGTTGGCATTCAGGATGGCATTCAGGCTGGTTTTAAATGACTACAAAGATAAGAGACTCCACAGCCTCTCTGAGGAGCTCACTGCAGTGCTCTACCACCTTCAAAGTAAAGTTGCTCCTCATGTTTAGATGGAACTTTCTATATTCAACTTTGTGCCCATTACCTCTTGTCCTGTCACTGTGCATCACTGAAAAGAGACTGGTCCCATCCTCCTGACACTTACCCTCTATTTATAAGCATTGATAAGACCCCCCCTCAGTCTTGTCTTCTCTGAGCTGACATGCCTCAAGTCTTCGTAAGAGAGATGCTCTAGCCCCCTAGTCATCTTCACAGCCCTTTGCTGTACCCTCTCAAGCAGTTCCCTGTCCTTGAATTGTGGAGTCCAGAATTGGACACAATACTGCAGATGAGGCTTTGCTGTACCCTCTCAAGCATGTCCTTAAACTGGAGAGGCCAGAACTGGACACAATACCGCAGATGAGACCTCACCAGTGCAGAACAGAGGGGGAGGAAAACCTCCCTTGACCCACTTGTCACATTTGATGCACACCAGGATGCCATTGGCCTTCTTGGCCATAAGGACGCTTTGCTGGCTCACGGTCATCCTGTTGTCCACCAGGACTTCCAGGTCTTTTTAACAACTAGTTTATAAGAAACTAGTTTATAAAGACAGAGCAACCCTTTTTCAAATCACTTGGACTTCACTCACAAAGCCATAACATTAGCTCTAAGTAATTTACATAATTACGACTCTGGAAGACCTGAGTTCAAACAACACCAGCAAACTCCTTGGAACTGGATTGCACAAGCAGAAAAAAAAGAGAGAAAACAGAGATCCTATCTTCCACAGCCTGGCATGTTAGCACAACCCTATTCCCAAAATACTATCAAAATTTGACTTCTTCAAAACAAGAAACCAAGAAAACTTAAAACCTCCCCCACCCTTTTATTTCCCCCAAACATACTTCTCCAGCATAAAAGAACAAAATCATCAGGCCTCAAAGTTCAGCACCATGGTACACTTCAGTGCCAGTTAATAACTTGCCAAGCAGAGCAATCACAGACTTCTGGACACAAAGTCTAGTGAGGCTGCTGGAGAGCCCTACAAACCCAGGGCTAAAGGAGGACTGCACCATGCTGTGCTGTTATGGGGGGGCTAACACAGAGCACCTTCCCTTCATCAAGTACAAACTTAAGAAGGCTGCTCACCTCCTGTGCTGGTTTAAGGCTCATTGGAATATTCTAGTCAGAGAAATTAGACCATTGGTTGTAAAAGAATAATAATCATAGAATCATAGAATCAGTCAGGGTTGGAAGGGACCACAAGGATCATCTAGTTCCAAGCCCCTGCCATGGGCAGGGACACCTCACACTAGATCAGGCTGGCCAGAGCCTCATCCAGCCTGGCCTTAAACACCTCCAGGGATGAGGCTTCCGCCACCTCCCTGGGCAATCCGATCCAGTGTCTCACCACCCTCATGGAGATAACTTCTTCCTAACATCCATTCTGAATCTAGCCATTTCTAGCTTTGTTCCTTTCCCTCCAGTCCTATCACTACCTGACATCCTAAAAAGTCCCTCCTCAGCTTTCTTGCAGGCCCCCTTAAGATACTGAAAGGCCACAGTAAGGTCACCTCAGAGCTTTCTCCTCTCCAAATTGAACAGCCCCAGCTCCTGCAGTGTCTCCTCATAGGAGAGGTGCTCCTCTGATCATCCTCATGGCCCTTCTCTGGACACCTTCCAGCACATCCATACCCCTCTCTAATAGTGGCTCCAGAACTGGACACTACTCCAGGTGGAGATCTCACCAGTGTGGAGTAGAGGAGGAGGATCACTTCCCTCACCCTGCTGGCCACACTTCTGATGCAGCCCAGGCTCTGGTTCCTCTCTGGGCTGCAAGTGCACACTGCTGGCTCATGTTGAGCTTCTCATCCACCAGCACCCCCAAGTCCCTCCCCTCAGGACTGCTCTCCAGCCAGTCCCTGCCCAGCCTATATTGGTGCATGGGATTGCCCCAACCCAGATGCAGGACCTTGCACTTGGTCTTGTTGAACTTCATGAAGCTGGCTTGTGCCCACTTCTCCAGGCTGTCAAGGTGCCTCTGGATGGATTCCTTCCCTCCAGCGTGTCAGCTGCACCACATTCATTAGTTTGTTAAAAGGGATAAAGGCCAAAGTATAAACAATTCTTCCCTCTTTGCTTCTGAGTGCTAGATCTCTTTGCTTCTCTCTAATATCTTCCACTAACCTTGGCTAACAGATAACACATCAGCCTTGCTGGTTGTTTTCTGTCTGGGGAAGAGAGGCATTGGCCCCTTCTAGGCTTCTTTTTCTTTGTCTGGGAGGGAAGTTTGGATTTCTGTATTATTTCTCAATTGCATATAATTGTAAATATATGTAAATATATTGTGTATATATGCTTGTAAGTTTAGCTTTGCTGTAAATACAGCTTTAGCTTACTTCCAAGCCCTCTGAGCTGCTCTGGTACATTTCAGTTGAGGGGTGTGGGGGGGTGGGGGTGTGTGTGTGAAGTTCCCAACTCACCACACTTCCATACTGGAAAAAAGGGAAGAACTCATGAAAAGCAGCATGAGTTTGCCATTTTGCTAGTGTCCATCAGAAATTCTAAGATTTGGCAAGAATCATTAGCTTTTGAGACAATTCCTTCTTGACTTCTTGCTAATCTAGTTCTTCAGTTTTCCATAGCCCAAATCTCTGATTAGACTCCCAATGCATCAAAGTATCTCTGCAAGTGAAAACAGTTTAAATCTCATCTACATTAACATGATCACAATGTGTTTAAACTGACACCTGTGCTGCCTGGGGTGGATCCAGAACAGGTTAGCAGTTGCCCTGTTGGAAAGCAGCTCCACAGAGAAAGACCTTGGAGTCCTGGTGGACAGCAAGTTCACCATGGGACAGCAGTGTGCCCTTGTGGGCAAGAGGACTGATGGTATCCTGGGGTGTATCAGGAAAAGTGTGTCCAGCAGGGAACTAGAGAGGTTCTTCTCCTCTACTACTCTGCCCTGGTGAGAACACAGCTGGAGTATTGTGTCCAGTTTTGGGCTCCCCAGTTCAAGAGAGACAGAGACCTGCTGGAGAGAGTCCAATAGAGAGCCACAAGGATGACTGGGGGACTTAAACACCTCCCCTATGAAGAGAGACTGAGAACCCTGGAGTTGTTTAGTCTGGAGAAGAGAAGACTGAGAGGAGATCTCATCAATGTGTATAAATATTTGGGGGGGTGGGGGTGTCAAGTGGCTGCGTGCACAGCAATAAGACAAGGAGCAGCAGCTACAAACTGGAACAGAGAAGGTTTCAGCTCAACATGAGGAGATACTTCTTTACAGTGAGGGTGACAGAGCACTGGAATAGGCTGCCCAGAGAGGCTGTGGAGTCTCCTTCTCTGGAGACTTTCGAAACCCACCTGGATGCATTCCTGTGTGAACTACCCTAGGGGACGCTGCTTGTCAGGGAGGTTGGACTGATCTGTGGACTGATCTGTGGAGGCCCCTTCCAACCCCCATCATTCTGTGATTCTATGACCCCACCTCCCTCTCCCAAAATGTAGCCAGAGGTCTCAGTAACCTCCCTACCACAGGAGTTAAAGCACAGAAGGGCTTTCACTGTCTTTCCATGCTGCCTTGAAGACACTCCCAAGCAGCTCAATTTTTTTTTTCTTTTGAGACTTCCTTGTTTAAATGCAAATGAAGAGGCAGAGCTGAGCCTACAGTGTTGAGTGAACATAAATTGAAACGCCTTAACCGGATTTTGTCTCTGTGCCTTCCCTTCTCCCCATCAGTAGGGCAGATGTGTCATCGCAGAGTTCACAAAGCTCTCTGCATCCTGCTTCCGTTTACAAAAGGCTGCTCACCTTTCTGTTTACCAAAAAACTAAAAAGAAACACATTCTTCACCCCAGGAAAAAAAAAAAAAAAAAAAAAAAAGGCCTTCATGTCTGTGCAGAAAGCAGTCACTTTGACAAATGCTCAGTTACAGACGTGTGCATTACTCCACTTAGAGCCACAATGTTTATATCCAGTGCCAGCATTAACTCACCAGCCATTTGCATCAAACGATTCTGCAGCAGAGGGTGGATAACCACCCAGAGACAAAGGAAAACTCAGCACTGTATTCAATGGCTGTGCCTCACTCCAGTTTTAATGTAGGCTACCTGTAGTTTTGGTGGTAGTACCGAGTCACCACGATGGTGTCATAGAATCACAGAAACATTCAGGTTGGCAAAGCCTCTCAGGATCACGAAGTCCAACCTAGAACCTTACTCTACAAGATTCGCCTTAAACCATAACCCTGAGCACCACATCCAAATGACCCTTAAATACATCCAGGGTCAGTGACTCCACCACCTCCCTGGGCAGCTCATTCCAGTCCCTGACCACTCTCTCCATGAAAAACTTTCCTAATGTCCAGTTTAAACCTACCCAGTCTCAGCTTGAGGCCACTCCCCCTTGTTCTCTTTCCAATTACCTGTGTCCAGTGTTCTGTCTCCAATTACCTGTGTTCACCACGGCTCAGAAAGAAATTCTTCTCTTCAACCTCACTGGAGAAAATGCAGTACAGAAAAATGGACCAGGAAGGTCTTTGTTGACTTTAGTCCAGGGTAAAACCCAACTACTAGGGCTTCATGGAACAGGACCATAGATTATTGACCCTGTCAAAATGTGTTTCTGTGGGATTTAGTGACTATTCCCTTTGTCTCCAGATTGTGAAAATGAAGGAGCTTCTTGCCTGCAAGCCTCTGAAATCCTTTCCCCTCAGGTGTGGCACATACAGTATTGGTGTACAGAGCATATCACAGGTCAGTGATGTATGAGAGCTTTCAGGAACAGAAAGACAAAAAAAAAAAAAAGAGAGAGAATTCAAGAAAACAGGCTTGTTTAGACAATTTTTATTGCTCTTCAGCACTGTCTTCTTGGATTCCTACCTGGATGACCCTGCTCTGCTATGGGGTGTGATAAGCCTCTGAGACAGAATCATAGAATTACAAAATTGTTTTGACTGGAAAAGACTTTTAGGATCATGGCCCCCAACTGATATCTAACTCTACCAAGTCTGGTGCTAAACCATGTCCCTCAGCACCACATTTCCATGTTTTTAAACACCCTCAAGGATGGGGATTCAACTACCTCACCAGGGAGGCTGTTCCAGTGTTTGAGAACCCTTTCAGTCAAGAAGTTTCTTCTAATATCCAACATAAACCTCCCCTGGCACACCCTGGGGCCATTTCCTCTCATCCTGTCACTTGTTACTAGGGAGAAAAGACTAACACCCATCTTGCTCCAACCTCCTTTCAGGGAGTTGTAGAGAGAGAGAAACTCTTCCCTCAGCAGTCAGAGTAACTCCATTAAACTCAAAACCTGTAGGTACCCATCCATTAATTTTCTGTTGTCAAGTCTTTAGTTTCAGCTGTATTAATAAAGTCATCTGCCCACACAGAGCTAACTGCAGGTGAGATTTGAGCATCTCTGGGAGCCATTCAAGTGGAAGAGCTTCATGACAGAGTAGTTGCCCTGGGTATTGCTTGGAGAAACATTAACAGCAGTGCCATAAACCAGGTTAGGAAAAGCCTGTTTCTTTGCATTGTAGAATGTCAACATAGCAATTTTCACTTTCAAGCATCCCAATTTTTTCTGGTGAAAGTATTCAGTTCAGTAGACCTTATCATGATCCCACCTGACAGGCTGTCTACAGGCTGCTGCGGGGGCTGCTTTCAGTTGCAATTACTGAAAGTCGTCTACAGGAGAGAGGCTGTGAGGAAGCAGAGAGGCTGCGAGGAAGCAGAGAGGCTGTGAGGAAGCTGAGGCTGTGAGGAAGGAGAGAGGCTGCGAAGAAGCAGAGAGGCTGCGAGGAAGCGCGAGGCTGCGAGGAAGCGCGAGGCTGCGAGGAAGCGCGAGGCTGCGAGGAAGCGCGAGGCTGCGAGGAAGCGCGAGGCTGCGAGGAAGCGCGAGGCTGCGAGGAAGCGCGAGGCTGCGAGGAAGCGCGAGGCTGCGAGGAAGCGCGAGGCTGCGAGGAAGCGCGAGGCTGCGAGGAAGCGCGAGGCTGCGAGGAAGCGCGAGGCTGCGAGGAAGCGCGAGGCTGCGAGGAAGCGCGAGGCTGCGAGGAAGCGCGAGGCTGCGAGGAAGCGCGAGGCTGCGAGGAAGCGCGAGGCTGCGAGGAAGCGCGAGGCTGCGAGGAAGCGCGAGGCTGCGAGGAAGCGCGAGGCTGCGAGGAAGCGCGAGGCTGCGAGGAAGCGCGAGGCTGCGAGGAAGCGCGAGGCTGCGAGGAAGCGCGAGGCTGCGAGGAAGCGCGAGGCTGCGAGGAAGCGCGAGGCTGCGAGGAAGCGCGAGGCTGCGAGGAAGCGCGAGGCTGCGAGGAAGCGCGAGGCTGCGAGGAAGCGCGAGGCTGCGAGGAAGCGCGAGGCTGCGAGGAAGCGCGAGGCTGCGAGGAAGCGCGAGGCTGCGAGGAAGCGCGAGGCTGCGAGGAAGCGCGAGGCTGCGAGGAAGCGCGAGGCTGCGAGGAAGCGCGAGGCTGCGAGGAAGCGCGAGGCTGCGAGGAAGCGCGAGGCTGCGAGGAAGCGCGAGGCTGCGAGGAAGCGCGAGGCTGCGAGGAAGCGCGAGGCTGCGAGGAAGCGCGAGGCTGCGAGGAAGCGCGAGGCTGCGAGGAAGCAGAAGCGGCGAGGAAGGAGAGAGGCTGCGAAGAAGCAGAGAGGCTGCGAGGAAGAAGTGCATTTTTTTCTGAAAACCATTAGAAAAATACATCAGTGCTATAATGCCACAAGGTTTGTCTGATAATACCTTTGCAGGAGGTAGGAAGGACTGGAATAATGACTGGTTTCTGCAGCTCTTCAGAAAGGATGAAAAGTCAGTCAGAGGCTTTGTGTCTGCAATGCAGGACTTCCTGCACTCAGCACCCAAGAGGCTGAGTTGAGGTCTAGTTGAGGATGTCCCTGCTGACTGCAAGGAGGGGTCGGACTAGATGAGCTTTGGAGATCCCTTCCAGCCCAAACCATTCTATAATTCTGTCAGGTGTATTCATTTTTAAGCCTTCAGATACTCGTTAGATACAAGAGAGGCAACTTGACAACCTCTCTACCTCAATTCCTTCCACATATGAAGGTTAAATGGCACTGCAGATTTTGCTCACTGCTTTTTGGTTTGTGCTCTCATAGCCTGAGAGATGACAGAACCAGAGAATCACAGAATGATGAGGGTTGGAAGGGACCTCCTAAGATCATTTACTCCAACCCCCCTTCTAAAGCAGGTTTGCCTGGCTCAAGCTGCAATCAAGAGGGTCAGTAAATCCACGTGAGTGAGGATCCTGTAGTATGAGAAGTAAACTTTCCTTTAGCCTGTCATTAAAATAATAGTTTCTGCTAAATTATTGGTTAGAATTATGCCTACTTTTGCTTTCTAGCACAGAAGCAAATACTTTTTGATGTTGACAGCTGTTGCTCAACCTTGGAAGCAAAGGGAAATGTGAGCCAGCACCAGGGAGGGGAGAGTAGGGCTGCCATTCATTTGGATAGATGTTTAATCATCAACTGCATACTGCACTCTGATCTATGCAACACCTGACTTTGGAGGAGAGAAAAGTTCTGAAAGTTCTTACTGAGAGCAACAAAGCCTTGAAAGAAATATTCTCATTGGAAGTGCACATTGCAAAGAAGAGAAAAAAAAATCAAGATCTAAGCATTCATCATCTGTTGGCACTGCAGAATGTTAGGGGTTGGAAGGGAACTGCATATACACACATCCAGCACAATATAGTTTTGGCAATTAAAATAATTAAGTTACTTCACAGGAATGATATTTGATGCTCAGCTGCAATTTGTGGGCTAACACGTGGAATGATTTCAGCAAAACTGAAAAGCTGTTCTGGTCAGGTGGGTAGGGTACAAGTGGACAGCTCTAGAAAAGAGATTCCAGTAGTCAGAGAGAAAAGCAGGGAGCTGCATCTTCATAGAATCACAGAATCACAGAATTAACAAGGTTGGAAAAGGCTTTGGAGGTCATTGAGTCAAACCTATCACCTAACTCTTCTAATCAAATAAACCATGGCACCAAGTACCTCATCCAGTCTCCTTTTAAACACCTCCAGGGACGGTGACTCCACCACCTCCCCAGGCAGCTTATTCCAATGCCAATCACTCTCTGTGAGGAACTTCTTCCTAACATCCAGCCTAAACTTGCCCTGGCACAGCTTGAGGCTGTGTCCTCTTGTTCTGTCACTGGCTGCCTGGGAGAAGAGACCAACCCCCACCTGGCTACACCTTCCTTCAGGTAGTTGTAGAGAGCAGTAAGGTCTCCCTTCAGCCTCCTCTCCTCCAGGCTGAACAACCCCAGCTCCCTCAGCCTCTCCCAAAGGCTCCTGCCAGACACCACTTGCTCTTCTGTCTCAGCCACCTGCAATGGCCTTATCCATTTGCCAGGTTGTGTCAGGGGAAGGAAACAAAGCAATGACTATGGAGCTCTCCACTCAGGGTATGCTCTAAACAAAGAGGTCCAGCAGAACAAATCCCAAGCAACTCCTCTGATCCAGGTAATTTGTGGTCTGCACCTTTGTAGTGGGGAATCAAGGGAAGTGATTGCAACATCCCAACTGTGGTGTACAAACAAGTACAGCAAACAAATGAAAGCCAGTGGAAGGAGCACTGTGGTGCAGGAGGTTGAGGAGCTCACAGCCTGGATGCTCCTTGTGGTCACCCACCAGAGAAGAGCATGGACAAAGGTAGTACTGTTTATGTGAGGGCACTATCTGGCATGTAGGGCCCTGGTACATGTGGGCAAGCCAGGAAACCCAGGCACTTTCCAGAGGTAAGACTGCAGAGTTTTGCCATGCTCCTGTTACTTTGCTGTAATCCTGGTTGCATTTTTTTGTTCGTTTGGTTGGTTAATAAGGTTTAGCTTTCTGCCATCTGAATATTGAGCATTTCTACTGAGAGTATCAGAACCTCCAAGAGAGTATCTGAAGAGATTATTCCTATATTAATATGTCCCTTTAATGTGGTTATTGCATCAGGAATAGTGTGGCCAGGAGGAGCAGGGAGGTCATTCTCCCCCTGTACTCTGCATTGCTTAGGCTACACCTTGAGTACTGTGTCCAGTTCTGGGCCCCTCAATTTAAGAAGGACATTGAGGTGCTTGAGCGTGTCCAGAGAAGGGCAACGAGGCTGGTGAGAGGCCTCGAGCACAAGCCCTATGAGGAGAGGCTGAGGGAGCTGGGATTGTTTAGCCTGGTGAAGAGGAGGCTCAGGGCAGACCTTATTGCTGTCTACAACTACCTGAAGGGTGGTTGTGGCCAGCAGGAGGTTGCTTTCTTCTCTCAGGCAACCAGCACCAGAACAAGAGGACACAGTCTCAAGCTGTGCCAGGGGAAGTTTAGGCTGGAGGTGAGGAGAAAGTTCTTCACTGAGAGAGTCATTCCCCACTGGAATGGGCTGCCCAGGGAGGTGGTGGAGTCACCGTCCCTGGAGGTGTTCAAGGCATGTTTGGACGTGGCACTTGGTGCCATGGTCTAGTCTTGAGGTCTGTGGTAATGGGTTGGACTTGATGATCTTTGAGGTCTCTTCCAACCTTGCTTATACTGTGATACTGTGATACTATTTCAGATTCAAACATAAATTGGAAATTTGGGAACATGTTGCTGTGAAATCTTTGTGGGATCCACAATATTTTATTTTGCAGGGGTCTAGCAACAACATCTGTGTCCCAGGGACTGCCACTTAGGATAAAGAGAGACATCTTTTTAGCTAATGACTGTGAAACCAGCCCAGGCTAAGCAGAATTCTTGCCTTTTTTTTTTTTTTTTTCCACTTTGTATATCCAGAAAGAGACTTTGCAGAGCAGGTTGTCCTTGTGATCCCTGTGCAGCCCTGCTCCTTTCAGCCTATGGACATGGGTTTAACCAACTGAAACTTGGTAAGCATCTGTGCTGGTAAAAATCAAGCACGTGAAATGAAACTTGCCTGTTTTGTTTTAGTGTGGGATATTATATTATTATTTACTTAAACATTTTAAATTGGCCATAATTTACAGATAGTTCTGACTCTTTTGCCCTGAAGCCTGTCTAGCTGATGTTTTCCCTTGTCTCCTTGATTCAGAGATGGAAAGGAGTTGGTGTTGCCCTGAAAGAAGTCCTCCCTAGTGCAAACAGGACTCAAAGACTGAACAGGTTTTGTCAGCAGTCCTATTCCTTCCCTCTAAGCTGCAGAATCTCCCTTATAGTCACCAGACAGAACCCTGTCTTTGTATGAAAACAGACAAGATAACATTGTCATCACTGCCTTTTGTTTTAGGTATTTATTTTTTATAATTCAGCCTCAGTGAGCTCTGAGATAAGGTTTGACCTCTTTCTTTAGTTACTGCTAAAGAAACCTCTGCATCAGTCCAATTTACTGACAAACACTGGAAACTGGGAGGAAAGGGCAAGAATCACACCTCAGCTGTGACACACATGAGAATCACAGGCTTTAATCCTAGTCATGCTTTCCATCTATGAGTTCACCAGCAGACTGAAACTACAGCGGAGACTTGAACAAAATTTATCTTGAATGCTATTTCAATCCTTTAGAGTAGATATTTGTGGGTATCCCCAAGTACTGTTTTGCTCTCTGGTAGTTTTTTTCCCCTGCACCTTCTTTTTAGTACTGCTAGGAACTGTAGCTACACTTAAGCTGCTTTTAATTAAGTCAGTGTGTTGCTCAGTATAGCCTAACACCATTGAGCATTTACAAAACATCAAGAGCATGTCATGTGCAAGCACAGTTAGCAAACACATCAAGAAAATCTCTGTCACGTCAGGGAGGATTGAAGCAAGCAGCAAGCACAGCTAGGGCCCAACACTGGTGAACTGGAAGAGGGAGAAAAGAAACGAGGAGAGGAAAGAAAAAGAAAAAGGAGAGAAAAGAAAAAGGAGAGAAAAGAAAAAGGAGAGAAAAGAAAAAGGAGAGAAAAGAAAAAGGAGAGAAAAGAAAAAGGAGAGAAAAGAAAAAGGAGAGAAAAGAAAAAGGAGAGAAAAGAAAAAGGAGAGAAAAGAAAAAGGAGAGAAAAGAAAAAGGAGAGAAAAGAAAAAGGAGAGAAAAGAAAAAGGAGAGAAAAGAAAAAGGAGAGAAAAGAAAAAGGAGAGAAAAGAAAAAGGAGAGAAAAGAAAAAGGAGAGAAAAGAAAAAGGAGAGAAAAGAAAAAGGAGAGAAAAGAAAAAGGAGAGAAAAGAAAAAGGAGAGAAAAGAAAAAGGAGAGAAAAGAAAAAGGAGAGAAAAGAAAAAGGAGAGAAAAGAAAAAGGAGAGAAAAGAAAAAGGAGAGAAAAGAAAAAGGAGAGAAAAGAAAAAGGAGAAAAGAGAGAAAAGAAAAAAGAGAGGGAAAAAGAAAAAAGAGAAAATAAAAAAGAAAATAAAGATAAAAGGAGAGAAAAGAAAAAAAGAGAGAAAATAATAAAAGATAAAAGAAAAAAAGAAAATTAAAAAGAAAGTAAAATCTTTCTTGCAATTTGTTTTATACACAAAACACACCATAAATAAACTGTGAATACTGAGGAGACATCGATCACTCCACACTGAGCCCTCTTTAGGGTTGCTTGACAGTTGCCTGGGATGTAAAAGATCATTTTAGGGGAGTCACGTCCAGATCAGCAGAGCACATGTGGAGAGTGGTTCCTGCATGAATGAGTCAGCTTCTACCATGTGGTCAAAACTTTCAGACACTGAGCAAACTTCCAAAAATTTACCCAGCTTCATCTCTCTCGGTAGTATCTGCACACTAGAAACCTAAATCCTGGCATTTTTTCCTTTGTCTACTGCCTTGGAACATGGAAACAGTCGTGAAAAACTTAGTCACTTTGCCTATTTTTGCAAAACTCGTTCAAGAATCAGCAAGCATTTTTCGGCGTGAGTCACTGCCCACATCCCTGCAGTAAGTGGATCACACATTTTCACTCGGACTCCTGTTCCTGCTCTTCAGTTAGAGGATGAGCAGCAGCCAGCTGTTCTCGGGTTTATTAGAAAACCATCGAGTCTCCAAATGCAACCATCCATTAACTTTGTTTGTTCAAAGACAGAACAAAATCAAAACAATTAGCTAATCAAGCGCGGGTTAATCAACCCGTGCGTGCTGTAGGTGACACCACGCAGTCAACTCCAACTGACACAAGCAAACTGCTAAGTAACAACACTAACTCTTTTTCCAGCCTCTGCTAGGTGAACATTTGGCAAAGCTTATCACCAAGCACCGTTGCCCTCTGCCTCTCAACGCTAGGAAAATCAAGTGGAGAACGGTACCTGGCTTGAAGCTGCTGTGCGCTCCCGTGGGTGCTGGGCTCCTGCTACAGCCGCTTTGAGCAGCCCAGCACCTCCGTGGCCACGGCTGCCTACCCGGGTCAATGTTTTACCAGACTGTGAGCAGCCTGCTGTGCCACCCTCCTTGCAAACACCCCCTGGGGAAGGCAGTGCTGAGGCCACGGGGGCAGAGCCAGTGCCAAATAGGTTGCCCCTCTTGTGCTCCACAGGGAAAACAAAGCGCACCAAAATAAAAGGGAAACCTGCTAGAGGAGCACATAGGGAAAGCATACCATGAAGGGAGGGAGAGTGGAAAAAAAAAAAGGTATATAAACGGTGCTATTAATAGATAATTTGTGGCAGGTAAGTCATGATAACCTTTCTCTGTATTGTTCTAAGGCTGCTTGCAAGCCTGGGCGTGCCTGGCCAAGAGGCAACGCTTAATTTGTGGGAGCACAGAAGTTTCCAAATAAATCTTCAGTGCAAGAGAGCAGCCATTCAAATGACAGCTGAAACCTCAAAATAACAACAACACCCCCCCCCCCCCCCCCCCCCCCCCCCCCCCCCCCCCCCCCCCCCGNCCACCCCGAAACCACCGGCTAAAGCAGCACAAAGGAAGGCTAAACACGAAGATGGGGGAAAGGAACGGCCGAGGCAGTCTGCGATGTTTTTACCTTGCAGGTAGAGGCTCCGCTCTTGCGTCTCAGCTCCTCGGGAGTGCCTCGGAGTTAAAGCTCTACCTGTGCTAACTGGAGCTTTCCCATCCCCAGCAAGTTAACCATTACAAGCAGAGGGCAGCCAAAATGGGCTGGCAACCAAGCGCAGCGCTGACAAGGTGCTGCCGCTGCTCCCTGAGGAGGACAGCCGCTGAGCTTGGGAAGGACTTGGAGGCTAGGAGTGAGTGGCTGCTCCCAACCTGGGAGACCCTTTCAGGACCTGATACACAGATGTAGTCTCATGAAGGAGCAATGAGAAAAATCAAGGCTGTGTTGTTTGTCCTGGTTCTGTGATACTGTCTTGCCTGTCACAGCCCTTCAGCCCTGGTTTGGGGAAGAGTGATTCATTTTGTCTAATCTAGGATCCCTGACTGGTCTGTATTTTAATGCATGTGTTTAATAATCATGGAATCATTAAAGTAGGGAAAGACCTCTAAGACCATCGATCCAACCCTCGACCCAATACCACCATGCCCACTAAACCATGTCCTGAAGTGCCACGTCTGCATGGCTTTTGAATGTCTCCAGGGCTGGTGACTCCACCACTTCCCTGGGCAGCCTGTTCCAATGCCTGAACACTCAGCACATTCATGTGCTGGGTTTGATGTTGATCTGGATCTTGTGTGGCCTCACACAGGCGTGAGATTGTTCACACTCAGTGATGCTTGGCTGAGGGGAGACCTCATTGCTGTCTACGACTATCTGAAGTGATGCTGTGGAGAGGCTGCTGCTGGTCTCTTCTCATAGGTAACTGGAGACAGAACAAGGGGGAATAGTCTCAAGCTGAGACTGGGAGGGTTTAGATTAGATATTAGGAAGAAGTTTTTCATGGAAAGAGTGGTCAGGCACTGGAATGGGCTGCCCAGGGAGGTGGTGGAGTCACTGACCCTGGATGTGTTTAAGGGTGGTTTGGATGTGATGCTTAGGGATATTGTTTAAGGTGAATCTTGTAGAGTAGGGTTCTAGGTTGGACTTGGTGATCTTGAGGGGCTTTGCCAACCTGCATGTTTCTGTGATTCTGTGACACCAGTTGAGTCTGGTCAGGTTGCAGAGGCTTACTCTGCCTGCTGGGCACACTGCAGTGTACTCATGGGTAGCCAGGAGCACAGCTGTGTCCAGCTCATGCATAAGTGACAATATTGGTCCTCATTCCTCTCCCCTCCCCTTTCTGCCTGGAGAGGCAGAAGGAGAATCTCTCACGGATTTGGTATTTAAGGCAAACACAGTGGCAGCCTGTGACTCCCTGGTAGGACAAGCTGTTGACACAAGCAGAAAAAGCATACAGACAGCTGCTAGGCAGAATCCTGCTGCTGGAGGACACCCTGCAAGACCTAGCAGAGTCATTTGCATAAGACTTATTAATTCCCAACCATCAACTCATATTCCCTCTAGATAAAAAGCCCTCACAGTTGCTTTACAGCATCTGCTCCCAACTTAGGAGGAAGAGTGCCGCTACAAATGCACAGAGGAGGGAGAGACCCATCTTATCCTGCCAGCTTCTCAGGCTTGCAGCAGGACACCTGCCACATCACGTTAGCCTCTCAGTGCCTTGCTGATCCCTCAGCTGCAAGTGGAAATGATAACAACCTGCTGCTGCACAGAGCTGCTTGGAGTTTTGGCTATGGCTGTCACCTCTGAGACTCCCAGGCAGAAGAAGGGGTCTTATCTGAAAGAGCTTATCTGCACTTAAGACCCTGTCTAACCAGCTCTAGGGAGCTGGAACTGCTGGTAGCAATCTTGCTCCACCAGAGAGGTGTCCTAGGTGAGCGAAGGAGGGGAGTACAATCATGCTGTTTTTCTCTTCTGCTTGGGTACTCCATTCAAGATCTCTCAACTCTTCCCAACAGCACCTGAGTGGCAGAGACCGTGTTTCTCTGAGAAGGTCTGCTTCTGGCAAATTTCTGCTTCCTGGTTGCAGGAGCATTTCAGCAGAAGGTTCTTGAGAAGCGCTACCCACTCATCTGCATCACATCTAGATTTTATCATCATTGTGTTTCCTGCCATGGCACTGCCAGTCTGGTCTTTGGCAAGGTTAGAAACGGAGGCTGAAGTGGTGAGATTTGGTAGCGGAAAAGCAGTGTGCTGGTGCTTGGGCTATGGATCCTGCTCAAATCTGGTTTGCCTGGCAGCACAGACAAGGTCATTGCCCGTTATGGGAAGGTTGTACAAATACTCACTTTTCCACGGTGCTAATAATTTGTGGAGCATGCTAGCCTGGTACAGGCCCAAGAGAGGCAAATTGTGTGGAGTATTGGCCCACTGAAGCCAAAGGATTTCAGAGATACCAGATGTAGCTATCACAGAAAAGTGTCAGAGAAGGGCACCTAGGCTGGTGAGGGGCACAGCCCTATGAGGAGAGGCTGAGAGAGCTGGGGGTGTTCAGCCTGGAGAAGAGGAGGCTCAAGGGAGACCTTATTGCTCTCTGCAACTACCTGAAGGGAGGTTGTAGCCAGGCGGGGGTTGGTCTCTTCTCCCAGGCAGCCAGTGACAGAACAAGAGGACACAGCCTCAAACTGAAGCAGTGCAGATTTAGACTGGATGTTAGGAAGAAGTTCTTCACAGAAAGAGTGATTGGCATTGGAATGGGCTGCCTGGGGAGCTGGTGGAGTCACTGTCTCTGGAGGTGTTTAAAAGGAGAGTGGCCTTAGTGCCATGGTTTAGTTAATTAGAAGGTGTTAGGTGATAGGTTGGACTGGATGGTCTGAAAGGTCTTTTCCAAGCTGGTTAATTCTGTGATTCTATGGCTGACATTGTATAATGTCACTCTGGACAAATGGAACAATGGACAATTTGCTGGGTCCTCTCACTAAATCTGCCCTTCTAGATAAGCTGATATAAGGGAACAGAAACCAAGCATTCTTTTCACTGTTGCACAAGCAATAAGGAAAACCCCCAAAACTTCCTTGAATGCCTCTGTATAGCTACCACCTTGTGAACTCAGCCTTTCACTCACAGAAGCTCATGCAGCCTTTTCTCTGGTTTTCAGAGATTAACTTCCAAATGAAAAGCATCCAAACCCAAGGAGTTTTGCCCTTCTTTGTAAGAAAGTGATAGCAGCAGTAATTTCACAGGGTATTACATCTGAAAGCCAGTTGCAAACATGAACAACTGGATTAAGTACTGTTGTAAGGCATTTCCCCAGGGTATTGATGCCTTTAGCTCCTCAACAGGCTTGGCTAGGCTGAGATAATTTCCCAAAGGTCACACAGCAGGACAGTCCTGTGCTTGTAGTCGGCTCTGCAGGTACCATTGCCCATTTTCCTGCCCAACCTAAATTTAACTTGCTTACCCTTATTTTCCACTTTGAGAGATGAGGTTTTCACAGCCAATGGCTCAGAGAGAGAGGGGGGGATGCTTCTCAGGAGGCCTAGTCTGTTCCTTTGCCACCTGGTCCAAAGTTTCTGGCTTCTTTTGCAGATAACCAGGGGTGGGTTTCTGATTAACACACGGCTGACAGGCGGGACTGTGACCCAGGGGAACTTGGCTTTTCAGCCTTTTCTCAGTGCACAACCTTTGTCACACAGCACAGGTTTCAAGGGCAGCATAACACTTGTGTATTTACTCACTGCAAATGGAGGAGGTGCTGGGTTGCACAGCACACAGCCAGCAGTCAAACATTAATTCAGCACAGGCACCATAAAAGTTCATCCCGGCTTGGGAGCAAGTAAAGTAAAAGGCATGGACACCACAGGTGAAAAAGCACCTAAAATTCACTGGCTTTTGGGCAAAGCACTTTCAATGAAACACTAATCTACTTACAAAGGGTTTGCAGCCTAACAACACATAGATCATCAAACAACAACAACAAACCTGAAAAAAAAGTAGGGATCAGGTAACAGAAGGGGAAATTTCTGTGAATCTTCAGTGGGGTTTCATTTTGTTCCAGTTCTCTTTCAACAGATGCACTTGTATTTCATCCTGCATGGCAACACTTGCTTTGGGAAACAGTCCAGGCAGATCCATAGGGGCTGCTGTGGAGGCTTTGAAAACTTTACATCCCCAATAAAGCAGCTCCTGTGTCTGAGCTCACGATGCTGTCAGGAATATGTTCAGACCCATCCCTAAGCAGCATGTTGAAACCATCTCCCCAGGAAATACTGAAGCAGCACTGATCTCCAGTGGGATCTGTGTCCCATCTTCTGGAGCAGCAAGACTGGCAACTGCCTGCTGTCAAAGAATCATAGAATGTATTGGCTTGGAGAGGATCTTTAAAAGTCATCCAGTCCAACCCCCCTGCAGCCAGCAGGGGCATCCCCAATGAGATCAGATTGCTCAGAGCCCTGTCAAGCCTGATCTTGAATATCTCCAGGGATGGGGCCTCCACCACCTCCCTGGCCCAGCTGTTCCAATGCTCCACCACCCTCCTAGTAAAGAACTTGTTCCTAATGTCTAACCTAAATCTACCCTTCTCTCGTTTAAAATCATTGTTGGGAGAGGAAAAAGAATCAGGCGGAAGATGGCTCTCCTACAGGAAATTAGCAGAAAAATGAAGTGTGACTTGAAAGGGCTCTTCAGCAGTGGCCTGAAGGTGGCACACAGGAGGACACCTCTCTAGCTGCTTGTTCCTAATGTCTAACCTAATCTCAGAACTCACACCTGGCCAAGCCAGCAGTACAAGAGCTACACTCTTGCCATACCTACTCATCCCTTCAGTACAGAACTTAGTATCTCGGGCTGGTACTTCAGGGCAAGATACC
The DNA here is from genome assembly GCA_013399055.1 of Ramphastos sulfuratus. Taxonomy (NCBI): domain Eukaryota; kingdom Metazoa; phylum Chordata; class Aves; order Piciformes; family Ramphastidae; genus Ramphastos; species Ramphastos sulfuratus. The sequence continues at coordinate 17,025 of WBNM01019200.1, read as the reverse complement.
TTGTAGGTCTCCATCTGCTGCAGAATGTGTCCCCAGCACTGGACAGACAAAGTGGCCTCCAGCTGATAAGAGGAAGGAGGGAATTATTTACTAACTGTCTCTACTAGCTGATCCCAGAGCTGTTTTGCTAGTGGTTTCACTGGGCAGAGTTTCAGTCATGCTTGTTCCCTCGGAGGGAAAAGACCTTGCAAAATACATGAGATATCTAAGCAAATGTGCTCACAATTCTCAGAGAAACTGAACGTTGGTGGGAAAGAATATTTACAGTTTCTGTAGGGCTGATTTGTTAAACACCTGGCTAGAAAAGAATGGGCAATGCTGGCAGAAAAATCACACAAAGACAGGCTCTAAACTCCCTAAAAAAAGAGAGAGTTTATTCCTAAAACAACCAACTTCATCTCACCTTTATTCTTTTCCCTCTCTTTTCCTTCCCCCTTCTCTTTTCCTTCCCTCTCTCTCTTTTCCTTCCCCCTCTCTCTTTTCCTCTTCCCCTCTCATTTCCTTCCCCCCTCTCTTTTCCTTCCCCTCCTTTTCCTTCTCCCCTCTCTCTTTTCCTTCCCCCCCTTTTCCTTCCCCCCTCTCTCTTTTCCTTCCTGTTAAAAATGTTATTTCAAAACCTTATCACCCAAAGCTGTCTTGAGAACTGCCTGTTTTGACTTTATCTGAGTTTTGTACAAGCAGACCATGCTGGTGATTTAGCAACTTCACACTGCAGACAAATATTTCAAAATACAGCCTTTTGTGTAGCTGTTGAACTGCTTTTACGTGTACTGCTGCATTGCATCATGCCACCCACAGACGTGCTTAGGAAAGGAGCGTGGTGGAAATGTGGTGGTTTGAAAATCACATTCCCCCTGGCTTTGATTTCAGTGCAAAAGGCCCTCAGAGATAAGCTGCTTCTGGGATTTCCCTGATGAACAAGGAGAAGCTTCATGCTTGGCCTTCAACAATGCTGCTTGGGTCAGGATCCTCAGTGGGTAGCTGGGGAGTCTGTGTGATTTGGGTGCTTGAGCAACCTCACCGTTGTGACTCTGGTCTCTCATATTGAGAACTGAGAGTGTTTAGCCTGGAGAGAATGAGACTGAGGGGAGACCTTCTCCCTCTCTACAACTCCCCGAAAGGAGGTTGGAGTGAGGTGGGGAACAGAATCTTCTCACTGGTATCAGGTGATAGTACAGGAGGAAAGGGCCCCAGGTTGTGTCAAGGGAATCACAGAATGACAGAATGATTTGGGTTGGAAAGGACCTTTAAAGGTCATCTAGTCCAAACCCAGTGCAGCACAAATATCTACAACTAGACCAGACCTCTTAGATCCTTGTCCAGTCTGTCCTGGAATGTTTAAAGGAATGAAGCATCTGCCTTGGCAACCTGGTCCAGTGTCTCACCACCCTCAATGTAAAACATTTCTTTTCTCTCTCTCATTGAAAGAAAGCACCCTCCGTGCTTGCCTGGCACCCCAGTGATATGAGTGGGCCAGGCACTACCAGAAGTTTAATCACAGAATGGCTTAGGTTGGAAGGGACCTTAGAGATCATCTATTCCAACCTCCCCATCATGGGCAGGGACACCTCACAACTAGATTTGGCTACTCAAGGCTTCATCCAGCCTGGCCTTGAAAAGCCCCAGGGAGGTTTAGATTGGATATTAGGAGAAACTTCTTTACTGAAAGAGACATTGGAACAGGCTGCCCAGAGAGGTGGTGGAGTCAGTGTCCCTGGAAGCATTCAAAAAATATGTGGACATGGCACTCTGGGACATGGTTTAATGGTCATGGTGGTGTTAGGTTAATGGTTGGACTTGATGATCTTAGAGGTCTTTCCTAACTGAAACAATTCTATGATTCTGTAGTAAATTTGGGCAAATATTTGCCATCGAATTCAGTGCCTAGCACTTGATGACATGGAACATCTTCATCAGATTCTGCAAGTGTAGCTAGTTGCTTTGAATGAACCCCAGGAGATAAGTAATGCTTCTATTTAAAACTAAAGCCTAAGAAGATAATACATAGGGAGATGTTAAAGCTGAATGGAAAAGCTGGGGCTGAATCAGACTTTCCAGCAGATACTGCCAAGCAGATGAAGGAAATATTTTTTTTTTTGTTCTGATGTGCTTTGCTGAGAATCTCAGAGAAGATATTGATACAGATCTCTGCTGAGGCCAGTTCCTGAGGATGTACTCAAATATTTGGAAGCTATTATTTACTGCCTAATTATCTCCATGCAACCAAAACCATCCCTCAGCTTCAGCACACAGATGCCTTTTACAACACCTTCACCTCATCGCCGAATTTGAGGCACGAGAAACAACATTTGTAGGTGAGTGGGATGAAGGTCTGAGCCACAGAGTGGACCTCTTGCTTTGTGGTTTTCCTGTTGTCTACCCATGGCTGCCTCTTACTCCTCTCTTTCTGGGGAACCCCAAGGTGGAGGAAGGCTTCCTGAAGCAGAAACAGCTTGAAGGGAGGAGGGTGCCTAGAGGTAATAGCATGGCTAAGACATGGCAGGAGCTGGATGGGGAACCACAAAACCACAAGGAAGGTTGAAAATGCTTAGGATGGAGTCAGGGACTGGACTGGAAGGAAGTTAGTAGAGAATCACAGAGATTAACAGATGTGGTTTGGGAGGAGCAGGAGTTATGAACTGCTACAGGGCAGGTGGTACCTGGAAAGGAAGGCAAAGCGGAGCTGGAACTCATCTTGCACATAGAAAAGATGAAAGGAAATCCATAAATTCTGAAGGGAAAGAAAAAAATACAGGATGAGGAAACCCAGCTGAGGGACAGCTAAATGAGATATAGTAAATGCTTGTGAGAAAGGAAGAAAGAGTAGGATGCACAAGGAGTAAATGAGGGTTGAATTGGAAAGAGGAAGCAGTAAATGCAGAAACTACAAATGCTGGCTCTAAGGAAAGGTAAAATAATAGTGTACTCTAAGGACATACCCAAAAGGACAGCTAGTCCCTGGCTGAAGGAGGAACTGGTGGGTCATCTACTTTCAGCCCAGGCATTGTCACCATTGCAATCACAAAAACACGAGGAAGGTTGAGGATGCTTAGGATGGAGTCAGGGACTGGACCGGAAGGAATTTAATAGAGAATCACAGAGATTAACAAATGTGGTTTGCCAGAAGTCACACTGGCATTTGGGTGAAAGAGATGGGGAGAAGGGAAAAGGCCCAGCACAAGAAGGTCTGGTTCAGAGAAAAAGAAAGGTTAGGGCCAAAAAATCACATGTGTAGTGGAGCTGGTCCAGGGGCAGGGGGGGGAAGGAAGAGTGGGAACTGAAGGGGTAATGGTTCAGGAAAAAAAATGAAACAACAAACCCATTCCCTGTTCATGATAAAAATAGCCCCAAGCAGATTTTCTTCCTTATTAAAAATATTCACATCAAAGGAGCCTTAGAGAAGGAGCAATGCCCTCTCTACAATAGCTACATCACCTGTGCAAATAAAATATGTTGCTAAGCTTGTTTGGCTCTTTTCTTTTCTTTCCCCCCCACCCTTTTTTTTTTCCACCCTATATAAGGACTAAACCCAGGTATCACTTACTCCTTTGCACACACAACCAGTAGTACTTTATGCTTGTAGTGTTCCCATCCATTGTGTGCTGGAGCTGGAGAACTGAGTAACACAATGTTCTGTACCAGAAAACTGCAGCATTCAGCCAGTTTCCCAGAGTGGTTTTATGGTACTTCTTTTTTGTTTTGTTTTTAGCTCTTCCATTAATGCTCAAAGTAGATCTATTTTTCCATGTAAAGGAATGATTTAAGAGGAAAAAAAAAATCTCTAATGCCTACTCTGGCAAACAGATTGACGCATTTTCTGAGATCAGAACATGGAACACTGGAACAGGCTGCCCAAGGGGGCTGTGGAGTCTCCCTCTCTGGAGATACTCAAGACCTACCTGGATGAGTTCCTGTGTGATCTAGTCTAGGTGACCCTGGGTGGTTGGACTGGATGACCTTTCAAGGTCCCTTCCAGCCCCTGCCCTTCTGTGATCAGTGCAAAAGTGACCTGCACTCCAGCTGTCCTGAAGCTCACAGCATGGCTAGTAAGAAAATTGTGATTCAGACCCTCAGAGTTACCAAATCCACCTGGTTCATAGGCATCTTAATAATTAAAAAACCTTTCACCACATTCCAACCTTTCAGCTTAGGCAGATGCTGTATTTTTGAGAGCTGACAGAGAGGACTCTGCTCACTATCACAAAGCCAGGAACTGCTGGATACAGCAAGGGTGGTCAGGCATTGGAACAGGCTGCCTGGGGTGGGTAGGGGGTGGTGGAGTCACTGTCCCTGGAGGTGTTCAAGAAACACCTGGACATGGCACTTAGGGATGTGGTTTAATGGCCATGATGATGTTAGGTTGATGTTCTTTACAGTAAGGGTGGTGAGGAACAGGTTGCCCAGGGAGGTTGTGGCTGCTCCCTTCCTGAAGGTGTTCAAGGTCAGGCTGGACGAGGCCTTGAGAGACCTGTTCTAGTGGGAGGTGTCCCTGACTATGGCAGGGAGTTGGAACTGGATGATCTTTGAGGTCCCTTCCAACCTTACCATTCTATGATTCTATGTTTGGACTCGATGATCTTAGAGGTCTTTACCAACCAAAACAATTCTATGATTCCATACGTGTATTTCTATGTCTAAGCACAGGTGCAGCTGTGTGTGGTTGGCCGGGTCTCAGTCCAGCTTACCTGCAGGCTACAGTTCAGAGTTGAGGCTTGGATGTGATTTATGTTAAAAGTGGAAGCACAAAACAGTCTGCTCTCATTAACTCAGCAGAAAACTGAGGGACTCGCAGGGTTGGTGTGCTCCTGCAAGGATTCTGCTTGGAAAGAAAACTCTGAGGACAACACTTTGCATTCCAGTGAAGCTGTAGCTACACTTAGAGCCAGATCTTTGGCTCTGTAGATTCAAAACAGTCCTCTAACTGGAGAGGATTTAAATACCTGAAATTTGATTCTACACAGCTCTGTCTGTTTGAGAGTATTGAAGTTTTTGCCTGTACTGTGAACTTCTTGGGTTGGGTCATTTGGGTTGAGCTGACACATTTTTATGGTACTGCACATCAGCCACGGACAACTGGGTTTTGTTTTGTGTTGTGGAAGTGGGGGAATAGAACCACAGAACCAGAAAATTATTTTGCTTGGAAAAGACTTCAAAGATCATTGAGTCCAACCATTATCAAACTCTACTAAGTCTGGTGCTAAATCATGTCCCTCAGCACCACATCTCTGTGGCTTTAAAACACCTCCACTGACGGAGATGCAACCATCTCCCTAGGGAGCCTGTTCTAGTGTTTGAGAACCCTTTTGGTCAAGAAGTTTCTTCTAATACCCAACCTAAACCTCCCCTGGTGCAACTTGAGTTTATGGAAACCCTTGTCCTGAAATAACACACATTCAGAGAACTAAAAGAGCATTACAGACCATTGTGAAGAGAGAAGAAAAATAACATTTTAAGGATTACCAACAGTCCAAGCATCGCTGGGTTGTAAGGAAGGTCTTAAAAGATGTCTTAGGAAGGACTGCTAAGCAGTTGGCTAAGTACTGCNATGATTTAAGAGGAAAAAAAAAATCTCTAATGCCTACTCTGGCAAACAGATTGACGCATTTTCTGAGATCAGAACATGGAACACTGGAACAGGCTGCCCAAGGGGGCTGTGGAGTCTCCCTCTCTGGAGATACTCAAGACCTACCTGGATGAGTTCCTGTGTGATCTAGTCTAGGTGACCCTGGGTGGTTGGACTGGATGACCTTTCAAGGTCCCTTCCAGCCCCTGCCCTTCTGTGATCAGTGCAAAAGTGACCTGCACTCCAGCTGTCCTGAAGCTCACAGCATGGCTAGTAAGAAAATTGTGATTCAGACCCTCAGAGTTACCAAATCCACCTGGTTCATAGGCATCTTAATAATTAAAAAACCTTTCACCACATTCCAACCTTTCAGCTTAGGCAGATGCTGTATTTTTGAGAGCTGACAGAGAGGACTCTGCTCACTATCACAAAGCCAGGAACTGCTGGATACAGCAAGGGTGGTCAGGCATTGGAACAGGCTGCCTGGGGTGGGTAGGGGGTGGTGGAGTCACTGTCCCTGGAGGTGTTCAAGAAACACCTGGACATGGCACTTAGGGATGTGGTTTAATGGCCATGATGATGTTAGGTTGATGTTCTTTACAGTAAGGGTGGTGAGGAACAGGTTGCCCAGGGAGGTTGTGGCTGCTCCCTTCCTGAAGGTGTTCAAGGTCAGGCTGGACGAGGCCTTGAGAGACCTGTTCTAGTGGGAGGTGTCCCTGACTATGGCAGGGAGTTGGAACTGGATGATCTTTGAGGTCCCTTCCAACCTTACCATTCTATGATTCTATGTTTGGACTCGATGATCTTAGAGGTCTTTACCAACCAAAACAATTCTATGATTCCATACGTGTATTTCTATGTCTAAGCACAGGTGCAGCTGTGTGTGGTTGGCCGGGTCTCAGTCCAGCTTACCTGCAGGCTACAGTTCAGAGTTGAGGCTTGGATGTGATTTATGTTAAAAGTGGAAGCACAAAACAGTCTGCTCTCATTAACTCAGCAGAAAACTGAGGGACTCGCAGGGTTGGTGTGCTCCTGCAAGGATTCTGCTTGGAAAGAAAACTCTGAGGACAACACTTTGCATTCCAGTGAAGCTGTAGCTACACTTAGAGCCAGATCTTTGGCTCTGTAGATTCAAAACAGTCCTCTAACTGGAGAGGATTTAAATACCTGAAATTTGATTCTACACAGCTCTGTCTGTTTGAGAGTATTGAAGTTTTTGCCTGTACTGTGAACTTCTTGGGTTGGGTCATTTGGGTTGAGCTGACACATTTTTATGGTACTGCACATCAGCCACGGACAACTGGGTTTTGTTTTGTGTTGTGGAAGTGGGGGAATAGAACCACAGAACCAGAAAATTATTTTGCTTGGAAAAGACTTCAAAGATCATTGAGTCCAACCATTATCAAACTCTACTAAGTCTGGTGCTAAATCATGTCCCTCAGCACCACATCTCTGTGGCTTTAAAACACCTCCACTGACGGAGATGCAACCATCTCCCTAGGGAGCCTGTTCTAGTGTTTGAGAACCCTTTTGGTCAAGAAGTTTCTTCTAATACCCAACCTAAACCTCCCCTGGTGCAACTTGAGTTTATGGAAACCCTTGTCCTGAAATAACACACATTCAGAGAACTAAAAGAGCATTACAGACCATTGTGAAGAGAGAAGAAAAATAACATTTTAAGGATTACCAACAGTCCAAGCATCGCTGGGTTGTAAGGAAGGTCTTAAAAGATGTCTTAGGAAGGACTGCTAAGCAGTTGGCTAAGTACTGCAAATCTGAGGACAGGATTTTTTCATGATCAGCTGTACTCCTCTTTTCCTTTTGCAGCTTATCACCTGTATCTAACTCCAAACTGAATTGATATTTTGGAGTATTCCTGAAGCAGTGAGTGGTGATAATCAGTATCTCATATTGCAGTTACACGCTCGTGGGCTTTTAAATGCTGTTAATGGCTTACACTTGCACAGCCTTTCCCTTGAAGAACTCCCAGCTCACTTGCTTAAGTATTTCCACACAGTGTTTTCAGCTCTGAAGGAGAACACGAAGTGAAATGTTTGAAGTTAGAAATGTGGAAAAAGAAAGACTTGGCTTCACTGAGATTACTGGGGGGCATTTTGAGAGGCAGAACCCATTTGATCTCACACATCAGCCAGCTACTTGTTGCAAATGTAAGGATGACTATGACTGCATCCTGACCACTTGCAAAGATTTTCTTCTTAAAGCATTCAGTACAAGCAGCAAGCACCATTCTTCCTAGAAAAAGCCAGAAAACTCTAATTTATTTCAGTATTAAAATAATAAAAGGATCTAAAACAGGAATAGCGCTTCCATGCCTTCATCCCATTGCTCGGGTAGGATGTAGGAACACATCAAAAGAACAGGTGAAAACAGGTCCAGCACAATGAAAAGCAGTATCTCTGTTGTGTGTAGTTTAGTGCCAGACAGGGCTGTGTCTGCAAATTTCCTATTTGACCCTTGAATTTGCTTCACTAAAAAGAACAAATTACCTCCTGCTAGACACCGACTCTGTCTGAGCCAAGGTGAGAAGTTCTACCACAGTGTCTTTGCAGACCTATGGCACGCAGCTGGTGACAGCCTGCCCTACCAGCCAGCACCACCTCTGACCAGCCTCATTCCTCTCTGCAAGCTCATTTCTGGGTTGGGGCATCAGTTTAAGAGCTGGCCTTGAGAGCCTCCCACCAGAGTGAATCTCCTGTGGTTCTACCCACAGCCCAGCACTAGCTTCCAGCAGGCTGCGAGGATGCCAGGAGAGCGACAGGCAGCTGGGGAGCACCTTTCTGCCAGGCTGGGCTGCCCTGTAACCCCAGCACATTTAGGGGAAAGGTTAAAGTCTTTCCTCACACCAGGCTGCTCTCAGCAACAAAGGCAAAGGCGTGTTGGAACAATGTCACTCCTGGAGACAAACAAGTGAGGGTAACTCACCCAGCACAAACAAACACAAGCACAGAGGGCAGACTAATTGCACCTTTTGGGTTGGCTGCTGTTCTTCACGTGAACATTTGACACTTAGGTGCTCTTGTGGTGGATGCTACAGTTCACTTACTGGTTATGTCTGAGTTGCTGAGCCCATTTCTAGTTCTTGACTGATGCCACTTTATCAAGAGGTTGAATACAATTTCATTTGCTTGCAGTTAGGTAGATCATCAGTGTCAATCAACATTTTCTTCCAGTGCTAAGCCCACAAAAAATGTGTGCCAGGCAGAGCAGTGATGAATATAAACCTCTAGGATCACTCAGTGTGTGAGCCTGAAATTCCAGCCCATGAATCAGTCTGCAGACTGTGTGGCAGAGCCTGCAGTGATCCTCTGCAGGAAATGGAAGGTGGATTAGCACTTGCTGGAACTTCATTCTCAGCAGTGTGTGAGTCAGTGCTACTGGGTGTTAGCATCTCGTTGATGGCTTGCTTTGTTAATGAACAGAAACGAAAGTGGCAGCATCCTTTGTCATGCAGGTCACCCACCCATCATACTCTAAGGGGAAGAAATGAAGGACAGATGGATTTAAAATCCCAGAGCTGCACCAAAGTCTCCCTCCATCGCTGCGCTAAGGCTGCTGCTTGTCAGCAGCTCTGCAAACTTCTGGGCTTCTGCAAACAGTGGAGCTGCTGATGGGTGTTCTGAGGGAGTTCATTTCTAGTGAGCAAATAGTCTAATGTGTCCCATGCACTAGGTTAGCATCCCTTGGGTGCTGTGTGAGACAAGCCGACACAAGTTCTTTACCGTACGGGTAGTGGATCACTGGAAGAGGTTGCTCAGGGAGGTGGTTGAGGCCCCATCCCTGGAGATATACACGGTGAGGCTGGACAGGGCTCTGGGCAGCCTGATCTAGTTGAGGATGTCCTTGCTTAATGCAGGAAGAGTTGGACTAGATGACCTTTGGAGGTCGCTTCCAACCCAGACCATTCTATGATTGTATGTTTCTTTAGTCCTGGTTGGTCTGTCCCTTCCACACTGGAAGTGGAAATGGAGGCAAGGATTTGTATTGCCTCAGTTCTGCTAAAATCTCTCCCTTGCCACCTGTAAGCCCATATAAAGCACTATATGCAGGAAGGTAAGCAGATAAGTGATATTCCAGAGAAGATGAAAAGAATTCTGTGCAGCCTCACTATTAAAAACACATATCCCTGGGAAACAGATTTCTAGAAGTTAAATCTTCTACTGATTTTATTCTAGCTGAGAGAAGAAAGAAATAGTGAGACTATGGCAGTCACTCAAAAAAATCCCCAACGTTTCACCCCTTTCATATTATTGCTGACATTCTTTTGGAAATCTGTCTCCAAGGACTCTTTTTTTTTTTTTTTTTTTTGGTTCTGCCCTGTGACAAAGACCCAGAAGCAATACCCAAGTTAAATGCTCGCATTTGTAGCCTAAAGAAAAAGCGATACAGTGCTCAGTCATGCAAATTAATGTATCAGTCAGAATCCACCCAGCTGTCTGGGATATCAGATTATGATTGGAGACAACTTCTTTTAACCTAATGAGTCTGCATTCTTCGTTAGGGCTAATTAGCATAATTCCACTACAGTCAAGGTAGCTGTGCTATTTCAGATATGTTCTTATACCCTGCCTGTCATCTGAGGGCTTCACAGCAGAGCGTTAAGCAATGTGATTAGTATCGGCAACAAGTTCCTTCACCCCTCTGAGACAAAGCCTACAACTGCTGTAGCAGTGAATGCAAAAATGCTGTATCATGTATAAAAGCAAAGCTTTTCTCAAGGCCTGCATCCCAGGCAGCACAGAGCTGGACACAGCTCATAAAACAATCCACCTCAAAAATGCCCCAAACTCCTTGCAGCCACAGAAAGGAAACACAGACCTTACAACAAATTTGGGGCAGTGTGGCTGGAGAGCTGCCTGGCAGAAAGGGATCTGGNAATCACAGAATCATAGAATCATTTTGGTTGGAAAAGACCTTTAAGATCATCAAGTCCAACCCTTATCTATCTCTACCACATCTTGTGCTAAACCATGTCCTTCAGCACCACAGCTCTGCAGCTTTTAAACATCCCCAGGGATGGGAATTCAACCACCTTCCTGGGGAGCCTCTTCCACTGTCTGAGGACCTAATCATTTGAGGCAGTATTCATGATTTTGTGTGTGTACTCAAAATCTTCAGCATGACTAGTGGGTTGAGAGAGGTTTTCCTCCCCCTCTACTCTGCCCTGGTGAGGGCCAGTCTGGAATATTCTGCCCAGTTCTGGGCCCCTCAGTTCAAGAAGAACCTCAGGGAACTGCTTGAAAGGGTCCAGCACAGAGCCACAAAGATGCTGAAGGGAGTGGAACATCTCCCTTCTGAGGAAAGGTTGAGGGTGCTGGTGCTCTTTAGCCTGGAGAAGAGGAGCCTGAGGGCTGACCTCATTCATGTTTATAAAGATGTGCAGAGCAGTGTCAGGAGGATGCAGCCAGGCTCTGCTCAGTGATGTCCAAAGACAGGACAAGGATCAATGGATGCACGATGAAGCAGAGGAGGTTCCATGTGAACATAAGGAAAAGATTTCTCACTGTGAGTGTGATAGAGCCCCGGAGCAATCTGCCCAGAGAAGTTGTGGAGTCTGCTTCACTGGAGCATTCAAAACATGCCTGGATGGGTTCCTGTGTGACCAGCTCTAAATGACTCTGCTCTGGCAGGGGGGTTGGGCTAGATGGTCTTTGGAGGTCCATTCCAACCCCTAACGTTCTGTGATTATTGGGGGAAAAAAAAAAATTAAAATTGCAATATAGTGGGGTTTAAATATTTGTATTTTATTTCCTAAGCCACAGCAATATCAAAGTGATTTTTGGGGTCTGATTTCATTGAATATATTCTTTGTACTGTGCCACATCAGCACTCAGATTATAAACCAACAAAACACAGTCGGCCAGAATCAGTTGGGCAGAGTCTCCCCTCCTCACAGCTTCAGACTTTCAGGCAATGGAATTACACTGATGTGCCATGCTTAAAGTGCTCATCATTGCTGCACTGTAAAAGAGGAGGATAAATAATGTCTTTCTTCTTTTTCTTTTTTTTTGCTGGTGGTCTGAAGATAAGGAAGTTAATTTAAACTGCAGAGTGCAGTGTTCCTTCCTATATGCTTTCAAGCACAAGGGCAATACAAGTTTCTCTGTATTGCTGTGAAGGGTGTTTGACTTCTTTAGAGGATAAAGGAAGAACTTGAGGTCATTTTTTAATCCATAAACTTTGCAAAAAGTATTTTAGTTTCATGAAAAGAAAGCGCTGGGCTCAATTCTACACAGAAAGGGGGGCAAAAGGGGAGAGGGGTCAAAAAGAAGAAGGTGCTTTCAGCTAAGTCAATCTTCTCAGGCTAGTTTAATGGGGTTGAAAAAACCTTTCTAGCATAAAGAACTGGCAGCACTACAGCACATGTGGTTAGCATGGCTTCAAAGAGCTTAGCCTGAATCTTACTGCATCATCATGCAATGTTCCTGCCACTGAGCCCTGCTGTCTTCCTCTGCATCCGATACCCATAGCTGTGGTTTTTGGATGTGGTGCTTAGGGATCTGGTTTAAGGTGAATCTTGTAGAGTAGGGTTCTAGGTTGGACTTGGTGATCCTGAGGGGCTTTGCCAGCCTGCATGTTTCTGTGATTCTGTGGTATAGCTGAGGGAGAGACCTATTTCCCCACAGGTACTGTGGTATCACTGCTCCCTGCAGTGCTCTCCCATCCAGCTCAGGCACAGATGGGAAGACAGAGCACCTTGAATTCATCTACACATGAGAAAACAAGCACAGAATTTGCTCACTATGTAAATGAAATCATGAAGAACAGTGTTATTATTTCAGCTTTTTGGGGCCCATACAGCACAGTAATCTGCGTGCAGCAGTGACCACAGTCTGACCCACAGAGGAGCGCAAGAGCAGGGCAAGTGTCATCTCTCCTGAAAGTCCTCTTCCAGCCTCTGACTACTCTGAGCTCAGGGGACTCCTTGAGTCTGATCTAGTTTGCCCAGTGGTGGACCTCTCTTCTAAGTACTTCCTTAGTCTTCTCTTGAATGGCTGCAAAATTTACTGCAATTATCACACCCTTTGGCAAAGAGTTTCTAGTGTTTGCTGTTCGGAGAAACATCTCTTTTGGTCCTGAAAATGGCTCCCACAGCTTTGTCTGCCATTAGAAGAGAGGGTGAGCAGCTCACCTCCATCCATTCTCCATACCACCTGGGATTTCATAGACCTGAATCAGAGACCTCCACTCAGCCAGAAGCACATTTTGGCTGCTTGTTTCCAAGGGATCAGGGAATTCGCTGAAATGTTCTTGTTGCCCAAGCTTCCTACACATCCTCATTGAAAAGCTTCACCCCACACTCACTAACTGGACATTGAAAGTACTGAGTGGAAGAATCCATGCAAAGCTTGGTGTGGGCCAGTGATTACAAATATTTAGTTGCCAGTGCTGAATTCCCACAATTGCTCTCAGCTTGGTGCTCAGCGAAGCAGCAAAGATTTTATTTCATGTACTAAACTTGGGCTATTAAAGCTAAGAAACTCTCATTTTTCAGATGTATTCACTAGCTTTTAATTACATTGCCTGGCATCATGTCTCCCACCACATGACTCTGCCATATTTTCATTTGGCTTGTGGCTTGCTGTGGAATTTTTAATGATATGAACATCATCAGCAGTCAGAGATTTATCATTACCTGCAAACGTCTGCATGCAATGCTACTGAGATAAGTAACTCGACTGGATGGACTCTGTGAGCCTCCTGAAAGCCAAAAGCTCAGGACGAGCTCAGAGAGCAGACTTCTATAAAAGCTGCCTTCCTAAGGAGCAACTTCTGACAGTTCATGGTTTTGCTGTTTTAACTTCTCTCAGTACGTGGTCTGTGATGGGAATTCTGCCTGATCATGCAGGTCTTGTTCAGGCAAAATACTTTCAACTGCTTTTACATCCATTCATCAGAATGATTTGCCTTAAAAACTGCTTTTACATCTAGCTAGAACATGACCAAATACATTAATCCTGCTTCTGCACATGCACCACATGGATACCTGCTTCTCCCCCCATCCTGGGGCAAGAAACCATTTTTAATTGTTTACAGTAGGGGCAGCTCATCACATCTATGAAAACCAGCTTGGCTAGTTGTTTTCCAGGCAGACCTGTGTGTGCTAAGGCATCCGAAGAGCACTTTGGACCTGCTCACTACACAAACCTTCCAGGCATCTGGTCCCCTGCTGAGGCAGGACCACCTGGCTCTGAGAGTTAACGCTGGGATCCTAAAGAGGAGCAGCTGGGGCCAGGAAAGAACAGGTGGAGAATGTGAGGAAAATGTATCAAATACCTCTGGTGACCTGGCAATCAATTAAAGCTAATGTCTAGGCAAGCTCTGAGTATAAAAGTTTATAAAGATGTAAAGAGTGCCAGGAGGCTGGAGCCAGGCTCTGCTGGGTGATGCCTGATGACAGGACAAGAGGCAATGGGTGGAAGCTGAGGCATAGGAAGTTTCATTTAAACATGAGGACGAATTTTTTCACTGTGAGGGTGACAGAACCCTGGAACAGGCTGCCCAGGGGGGCTGTGGAGTCTCCCTCTCTGGAAATAGTCAAAACCCACCCGGATGCGGTCCTGTGTGATCTGGTATAGGTGATCCTGCTCTGGCAGGGGGGTTGGACTGGATGAGCTGTTGAGGTCCCTTCCAGCCCCTGACATTCTGTGATTCTGTGAGTACCTTGCAAAGTCAGGGCTGGAAATGGTAGATGCTGAGGGCTCACCTCTCCTGCATCTTTGAAGTTCAAGAGCAAACGTTGATATTATTTCTCAGTTATTCATTTCTACTATGTTTTGAGATGTTTCAAAGCAAGCCTAAGATGAGAACATAGGCCTAAAGTAACTCCACAGCAGCACACTACATGGAGGTGACTTGGTCAGCATCACTGCAGCTGGCACAGGTGTTCTGAAAGCTCCATGGTGAGGAAGCTACACAACGGAGGAAGATACTACTAACAGCAAAGCACAATGAAGTTATACTCATGCTAGACACCACTCTCAGAGTTCCCATTCCCACCTCCCCCAGTCTCAGCTGACCACAATGTAGCTCATTTCTCCCATAGACCTGCCTGAGGAGCGGTGCTAAACGCCCCAGGTTAGCCGCACAGGATCCTTGCTGAGAGAGACTGCGGAAGGAGCAGCCCGGCCCTGGGTATGCTCACGGGTGGGCTTTGCAGGGCCGTGCCCCTGGCTCTGCAGCAGAGCTAATCTCTCGTTAATAATTACACGCTTAGCACATTATGCAAGCCCTCACTCCTGCTTTTCACCGGTGCCCGTTCTTCCGCTTTCTGCGAGCCGCTCCTCCTCTCGTTTGATTTCACGCACCGCGGGAGCACGGATCCCACGGGCATCAACCTTCCTCCCCAGCCTCGCCTGCCCCGCAGCAGTGACCCTCTGCTTCCTGGGTTAGGACCCAGATGCTGCTCCCGCAGCCTTCCTTCTGGATTCAAATTACTAAGATCAAAAGTTCAGCAAGTTCAGATCTTGCTCGATCTGCTAACGTTATTTATTCATCCAGTGACCTGCCAGGTCTTCAGCAGTCCTTCCAAGCCCATGAGAAGATCCTCAATCTTCTGCCCAGGGAGGTTGTGGATGCTCCCTCCCTGGAGGTGTTCAAGGCCAGGTTGGACGAGGCCCTGAGGGACCTGTACTAGTGAGAGGTGTCCCTGCCTATGGCAGGGGGTTGGAAATAGATGATCTTTGAGGTCCCTTCCAACCTTACCATTCTATGATTCTATGATTCTTCAGAGCTGGACTGGCTTGTGCAAACACTAACTGAGAGGCTGCTTTGCAGGGAGAGTAGAGAGAGTGGGGGCTAGGGAAGGCTCACAAAAAAAAAATGTTTGGAGCAGCAAGTTACCGTTAAAGAATGTTGCCCACTTATGTAGAAAAACTGGGTGCCAGCTGCTTACCAAACTTGTTATTCAAGTTCTACAGCCTGCAGGAAAGGGCTCCCAGAATTAGCTCTCCCAAGCTGGTAGTGAGACACCTCTGATGTCTGAAAGGGGTTCGCCTTAGGGTTGTTAAATACCCGCTCCATGTGATTGGGCTAATTAAAAGTTTTCAGCCAAACAAATCCCTGTTTGTGAAGGTATAAGAGCTAAGAGGATTAGATGTTAGCTAAACTAGACATAGCTAAGAAACAAAGTTGTTGCTGTTAATTCTCAAAAATGCTACCCTAGTGCGTGCGGGCGAAAGGAGCGAGCAGCGAAATCAAATCTGTGAACCCAAAAGTCTCAGATGACACTTACATCAGGTATGTTCCCCAGGGAAAAAAAAAACCAAACAAAAGCATCTCCCTTGAATTCAACACTGCCACACAACTGGGAAAGACTTTGTTCTACACAGAGGAGGCAAACCCAGATGCAATGAAAATTATTTCATCTCCTGTACTATTCTTGTTAAAAGAAACGTAGGTATTGCCTATTATTCTGTAGGTTTACTACCACAGCCCATTGGCTACACAGCAGCATGCATCCCCAGGAAGGATAGATTAGGGAAAATGTAATTTGGATCCAGTGTGTATTTGTGCTGGACGAGTACACTGGAATGGGTAGCTCAGGGAGCATGTGGATGCTCCCTCCCTGGAGGTATTCAAGGCCAGGTTGGATGAGGCCTTAAGCGACCTGTTCTAGTGGGAGGTGTCCCTGCCTATGGGAACTAAATCATCTTTGAGGTCTCTTCCAACCTAAACCATTCAGTGATTCTAAGTATTTCCTCCCTACTGAAAGCCCCACCAAAAATAGTGCATCAGAACCTCCAGAGTCCTCCTCCCCCTCTGAAAACACACTCTTCTCTTATGCCAGCTCAGAATTTTTTTACTTTATTCCCAGCAAGACTGCTCAGTTCAGCAGCAGCCATCTCCCCTCACCATTAGCATCATTCATTCTGACTTGTTGCACTGCTTCTTCCTGGGCAGACATCCCACAGATCCCAGGGGTTTATCTAGATGGAACCATTCACCCCTATCAGCCTCATTCCAGAATGGTTGCTAATGTTGCTAGCACTAATTGTACTTTTATCTGAATGTAAATACTTTGCTCGGGGAGATAATAACTATACACCTGATTTGGAGCCTCTGTAAGAAGGCTGCTGTGATGATCAGTGCCAATAAGGAAGGGGGAGTTGCAAGAAGTAAACTTCTACAGAAGTAAACTGAGTTAAACCACCTCTGTGAATGTTCCTAGGTGTTGGAAACTAATTGCAGCCTTTAAGGGCCAGAACAGCCCCTGGCACACTTAGGACTCAGGTCATTTAAATATTAGAGGGCAGATCCTGCCCTCCTAAGTGCAGGCTGGGGGTTAGGATGAGCTTTGGATGGTTCCTAAGACACAGTTTGGGTTCAGCCATTTGGTTTTGGTGGATGAGGCAGCATCCTTCTCTGGAGGCAGTCAGCCTCCCCACCAGGGAGTGATTCTGGGCATGTTTAGTTTACTAACAGAGATGCACAGGATCACAGGA
>WBNM01019199.1:10709-35734 GCA_013399055.1 Ramphastos sulfuratus | reverse complement strand
GGAACAGTGTCAAAGGCTTTTTGGAAGTCTAGGTAGACAATATCCACAGCCTTTCCCTCATCCAGTAGCCAGGTCACCTTGTCATAGAAGATCGGGTTCATCAGGCAGGACCTGACCTTCATAAACCTGTGCTGAAAGGGCCTGATCCCCCTGGTTGTTCTCTGTATGGCATGTAATAGCCCTTGAGATGACCTGCTCCATGACTTTCCCTGGTACCAAGGTCAGACTGACAGGTCTACAGTTTCCTGAATCTTCCTTTCTTCTTTTCTTGTAGATAGGTGTTACATTTGGCTACCCTCCAGTCCATTGGGACCTTACCAGTTAACCAGGACTTCAAGTAAATAATGGAGAGCAGTTTGATGACCACATCTGCTACTCCCCTGAGGAGCCTGTTTGTGCTGGTTTGAGGCTAATTGGAATATTTTAATGAGAGAAATTAGATCATTGGTTGTAAAAAAAAATAATGATGGTCTATATCATTCATTGGTTTGCTGAGAGGGGTAAGAAGCCAAAATGTAAATAATCTCTCTCACGTTGGTCTGTGTCAGTGGATCTATTTGCTTCCTCCTTACTCCACTCTAGTATCTCTCCTCTAATATCAGCTAACACATAACAATGTAAGCTTTGCTGGTTGTTTTGTTTGGGAAAGTAGAGATAGAAAGAGGGGGTAGCTTTGAGCCCTTCTGGGCAATTTCCTTTGTGGATATCTGTATTATTTCTTATTTGTATATGATTGTATATATTTGTAAATATATTGTGCAAATGTGCTTGTAAATTTTGCTTTGGTGTAAATATAGCTTCATCTTACTTCCAAGCCATCTGAGGCAGTCTGCTAAATTCCAATAGTTCCTAACCCACGTCACTGTTCCAATGGTAGACAAGCTTTTTCATAAAGAAACTTTTCCAAGTATCCAATCTAAATCTTCCCTGGCAAAACTTGAGTGTATTTCCTCTTGTTCTGTTGCTTGTTACATGGAAGAAGAGGTGAACACCGAGGTGATGGTTTGGGAGTTACCCACCCCCCCACACAATGAAAATCACCCAGACTAGACTCAGCCAGCTGGAAGTTAAGGACTGAAGCTATATTTACAGCTTAGCACAGTATACAAGCAGATATATACATAATATACAGGAATATTTACAGAAATATACAAGTTAAAGGTAATACAGAAACACAGAAACACAATCAGAGTCTCCAGGAGGGACTCCCAACCACCCTTCCACCTTCTTTCCACCCCTCTGCGTTACCCCAGGGTCTGCCTTACATGCAAGGTGAGTTTGTAGAATCACCAAGGGGGGTTAGAAGCAGAGTGATTAATTGGGTTACACAGCAGAAAGGCCAGAAGACACACCAGCTCCCAGAGAGACTCTCCACCTTACCTATATTTGTGCCCTTGTTCTTATATGTCTCAGCAAGCCTGTGAGTGAAGTAGACATCACCATTGTTTTCTTTTCACAGCCCATAATCTAATTTTTCTCATTAAAATATTCCAATTAGCCTCAAACCAGCACAACCCACGTCACCACAGCATTCTTTCAGGTATCTGTAGAGAGCAATAAAGTCTCTCCTCAGCCTCCTTCCCTCTGGACTAAACAATCCCAGTTCCTCCAGCTACTTTCAGCTATTGTCAAATATATGTTCTAAATTAAAGATATATTTATGGTTATTGTATGTAGTTTATCTTTAATGCAACTCACATGTTTGGAACAAACTATTCTGAATACTGAATACTATGGTATTACCCTTTCTTGAACTACTGCAAATCATCATTTCTTATGAAATACTAAATCTGATATTTTTGCTAAGTTTGCCAACTGTCTGTTTTATAGTAGCAGCTGTACTTTTAATTTGAGCCAATATTTCAGAAAGTTTTAAATATCTAAATTGGGAGTGTGTCCAATTATAGGACCTTTCCTATAAACCATGAGACAATACCAGGCTGATAGTTACAGAAGTATGATCATTTCCCTCTGGAAAATCTGAGTCAGATGCCTAGATTGTGTTGATTTAAGCAGAACTACAATGATGTATGCCAGCTGCTTATCTGGGCCAGTAATTTTAAACAGTATTCTGTGTCTTCTAGAAGTTGTATTTAATCTTTTTTACAGGTTATTGCATAAGCAGTACAGATTTTAAGCATGGTATTGGGTAATCTTGTCGATCAGGAGAGGTAAAAGTATGATTAAGGGATTTTTCTTTTACATTCAGAGCTTTCTTTCCCCTCAAAATAGTTTGGAGTACAGTCATTTTCACCTGTGCTATTTTTGTGTGTAATGGACAGCTCCCATAATAAACTGTTCCACCCATTCCACCATGGCGGTTTGGGGATTTTTTTTTGTTTGCTTGTCTGTTTTAGTTCTGAAATTATTCCTTGTTATGGTGTTAAGCAGTCCTTAAATCATTCACTGGATTTGAGCTGCTCTTTTGTAATCCACATATTGCAATAATTTTGAGTGAGTTTCTTTACGTGTTGCTACATTTTTGTATTATTTCATTTGGGAGCTTTTTTGTCCTTTTGGTATACATAACTCAATAATCATTGACAAACAAGACACATTAAGATATAGTTCATCAGTAAGAAAATAACTGGAAATGCAAATCTGCACTTGTGATCGAGTATTTTCAGTAGAGTCTGATCAAGCATTTTCAGTAGAGGGCTTAGGGAGCTATCTAAGTTATAATTAAATGATGTAGTTTTTCTGCCCAAAGTTTTCTGGGTAAAATTCTCACGAATTACTTTTATAGGACTGATTCTCATGGGTGAATGAAATTGGGCCTCTGATCTACTGTCTTACCTTGCTGTACATTTCCTTGCTTTATAATACAACTGTCCTTGCTTGGGCTTAGACAGAGCTAATTCTGTCCAGTGATTTTGCCTTTCAGCTCAGTCTCCTCTAAGTAACTACTGTTAACAGCATGTTTCCGAAGACAGTGCCTGCTTCTAGCAACGATAACACTTAGTACCAACAACTGCTATGTAGATCAAGGTTGTCGCTAAGTCTTGTGCACTGTGTTGGGGTGCAGAGTAAAAGGCAGCACCTGCAGGGAGTGGCAGACAGTTCAGGTGACCCTAAATTGACCAATGAGGTATTTCATTCCATATATACCATAACTGATATAAAGCTGAGGGATCATAAGGGTCAAGGGTATTTTTCCTTCCTTTATCTTTTCTCCAGTGGCTGGCGTCTGACAACCCTGATGCAGAATTCTGACTGTTCTGCTTTCATTCCCAGTCTGTGTTTTCCTGAATCCAATTCCAGAATCCAGCTTCTGAATCTGGTTCCCATCTGCTGCTGAGTCCAGTCTGGGACTTCTGCCACCACATCAGTGGTAATGGTGACTAATTGCCATCCAGGAGATTGGGTTCAATATTGGTTTAGTATATATTTGTAGACATTTCATGTTATTATTTTCATTAAAGTAATTTTAGTTTTCCAGTCCATAAGTCTTTCTCCTTTATTCCATTTCTTTTCCCTTTTGGGAAGGAACAGAGGTTCCTAGAGAGAGTCTGTCACTTGTTTAGTGGCTGGTCTGGACCTAATCCTCGACAGTGACTAATGCAATATAATCCAGCTACTGTATCACGCTCAACTTCATGCCAGTTTGGCACAGTTACAAGGGGATACTTTTGCATATTGTTTACTCTACCTAGCTATTTGATTTAGCTTCTTTGTGTGTGCCAAGTTGTTCAGTTTTCCCGCCATGAGCTTTACATATCTGGTTTTGGTTATAATGCAGGGACTATGTTTGCCACCATCACCTTCTAATTCGTTATATTTAATATTACTTGGGGTTTTGGCACTATTTTATTTCTTGTATCTTTCCAATTTTCTTTTATTTTTCATTAAATACAGCACATTAAAAAGTTGCTGTATTTATAAGGTTACACTAGAAGAGTCAAACATTTCTTACTGTGAAGTATTCTATTATTGCAGCATCAAGCAATTTAGATGAGCAGGATAAATGACAGCAAGTTGGTTTTATTAAGGTTAATGGCTTGATGATTTACAAGTGAAGATATATTAGAGTCAAAATTATTGCATTAATTGTTCCATTAAACAATGTGAACTTTGAATATACTGTTTTAGAATGCCCCAGAGAGGTGTCATTACTGTTATATTAATCGTGACATGGCATCTATTTCAGATGTGAGAACAATTCAGGGAAAATAAGTAGCTTCGAGGTTACTGTCTCCTGTCAGCCATTAATAGACAATAACAAACTGAAAATACCTCAGACAAAATCCAGGGTATGCTAATAGCAAGGAAGATTGTTGGACCTCCTGTGGCCTTAAACAATGTAAAAGCCTAGGGTGACTGGGTTTTGAATGCTGTTGCAATCACCTGTAAGCTACAGTAACACTACTGATGGAGAGCTGTCACCTTGTCCCTCTATTTTGATCCAGTCAGAACCGCTCCTACAGAAGCCTGTGATCTGTGGGGTTACAAACGGATAAAAGAATAATCAGCAAAGCAGTGGGAGGATCATCTGCATTTTATGAGATAAGAAATATTTTTGAAGCAGAACTAATTCCCAAGTGGTACAATTAATTAAAGGAAAGTCTTCTGGAACTTTTTTTGAGAGAAAAGAATGGGCATTCCTGATACAAGGAAAGTTCTTTTTAGCATTTATCAATGGCATCTTAGAATTTAGCAATCACATATCAATAATTACAAAGGGATGGTAATATTAAGTCACTATTGTACTTGTTTTCTCTGTCATTATTGTTATTTGTAATAATAAAACTGTATAGTGAAGCCAGCTGGTGAATGCTCTCATCTGAATTTTCGATTCACCAGGGATATATCAAACTGCTGTTTTACAATGTTTGTTTTCAGAAATTTTTCACAGTATTATTTTGAGTTTCAAGGGAAAAGATCAGAACAATTCAGAGGAGATTTGAAATGGTAGAAGATTGTTGAATATTCCTGTACTCAGAAATACAGCAGTTACTCCCTTTTCATTAGCAAGGGTAAATATTGTTAGCTATAAGCAAGCCTATATTCCAAGACTTCAGTAAAGCTACACCTTTCTCCACTCCGATTAAACCTTCCTCTGTTTAAGGTCCTTTTGTATATGTATACAGAATGACAAATGATTCTGCTGATTATTTTCAGGATAACTTGATATAAGATTGTGTGCAACAAGTAAAGTAAAGCAAGTCATAGCAAGCAAATTAGTCTACTTGACTAACAAACCGTTTACTTCACTAAGTGATGAATGACACCAGGATTCTAAGGCAATGGAAGATAAAGGGTTTAGCTAGACAATAAGCATAAAATCATTTAGCAGCAAAGCTAACTGCAGGATTTTTTCTCACATTTTATTTTGCTTTTGTAACCAAATTAACTGTTGCTTCATTATTCCCTCTGTCTTTCCACCTGCTTCTACGTAGTTTGGTAATGAACAGCAACAAACAAGGTTGGATGATGTTTTTGCTGATACAGGAAGAAAAGACCTGATAATTAGATTCCACTTAGTGGCAGAACATGGGCAAGGTTTTCAGACAGTGCTCCATACAAGTACCAACTAACACAGCCTTAAGTATAAATGGTGTGCTGCTTCTTAGTTTTGATTCCACATCACAAGTTATATACATCTCTTCACAGGGAAAGTATTCTTCAGAATAAGGAGGCAGGTTGTTCATCTATGCAACTATAATTTAATGCAGAACAAAGGGAAGAGAAAAAGGATATTGGAATATTACAGTATTGCAGTACAGTAAAAAGTAACCATTTTGTATTATAAAAGAAAGGTGTGATGAAAGCGAGCATTTGTGAATACATATGACAAAGTGTGGGGAAAGTTAAGAATTAGAGAAGGTTAGATTTGAAAAAATGTTCAGATGGGGGGCAAATAGTGTTGCCCCTTATATTCCTGGGATGTCTTGTTCTTTCTGTTATTTTTCACCACTTATAGAGTTAAGCTGAAGAGTTTGGCTGTAGGTTTCATGCTGAGCCAAATATTAAAATACATATGCAAAAGCTAAAACTTTCCTGCTTTGATTTTGTTTTAACAGAATTTTCATCATTTAAACAAGCTAGTTAAAAAGTATTACACTTATATTTTCTTACTTGTTTCACCTTTTATTGATCCAAATACATAATGATATTTAAATCCAAGTTAATTTAACTTTTTGAAACTACATAAAAGTTTCGCTCAGATTCATTCACAAAATTTTATTTTATTTCTTGCTCCTTTTTTCCTATATCTTTAGAAGGTAACTATTTAATGCCAGAGGAGGACAACTCTGCTCTGAAGTCATCATGTCTTGCTGCTGACTGCTAAAATGACAACACTATTTCCATATGCTTGAAAAATCCCATCTAAATCTAGGAGGCAAAAAAAAGATTTTATTCTCTTTTGCAACTCCTATCTTATTACTGCAGCTCAATTTTCCCTCAGTCCAGCACTTTTTTAATGTATTGTGCCTAAGAAGACCTCAGATTTTCTAAACACTTTAAATCTTAGTGGTTCAAAGACTGTATATTGATAGGTGACTCTCTGAAATCTCTTTAGCATTTCTCTGCTTTGTAGTGGTAAGCCACTCATTCTGGTAAAAACCCCAAAAGCAACTCTGCAGAAGTGGTAGCCCAGCAGGATCAGTGTATCCCTGATGTGGTTCATCTCCATTTCACTTCTAAAAAGTAATTCTGTGGGACCAGAAAAATGAATCTGTTGTAGCAATGAACTAGAAAATGTGTTCAAGTGGAATTTTTCAAAGTTTTCTTATCACAATACGTAATATATAGTCAAGCTGAAATTATGCAATTAACAGTTAATTGTTTGTCAGAAATTGTAAGGTCTACTTGGTCAAAATGCAGATCCCAGACTGCATTTGTAGTTTTGCCCCTGAGTGCTTGCTTACAGCACAGGTTATTAGCTCAAGTGCCTGTGTGAATGCATTAATGAAGAGGGGTTGACTGTGAACATTAAGTTGGTTGGAAAAGCGTGATTGCTACATTTAAAAGGAGGTAGTCGGACCAGGAGAGTATTTTAAAAGAGCAGAGACAAGCAAGACACAAGAATTAAAACCTTACTATAAAACACTAAGTAGAATGTTTTACAAGACTAAGGCGTTTCTGCAAATGTGCCACTTGCGACTGTTCCTCTCCTCATCCAAAATGGATTGCTGCCTTTCATTTTGATCAGAATGTTATCCACTGTGATGGTTTGGGAGTTCCCCACCCCCCCACACTTTGTAAAATCACCCAGACTAGACTCAGCCGGATGGAAGTTAAGGAATGAATCTGTATTTACAGCTTCACACAATATACAAGAAGATATATACACAATATACAGGAATATTTACAGAAATATACAAGTTAAAGGTAATAGAATCATAGAGTCATAGAATGGTAAGGTTGGAAGGAGACCTCAAGGATCATCTGGTTCCAACCCCCTGCCATAGGCAGGGACACATCGCACTAGTACAGGTCACTCAAGGCCTCATCCAACCTGGCCTTGAACACCTCCAGGGAGGGAGCAGCCACAACCTCCCTGGGCAACCTGTGCCAGTGCCTCACCACCCTCACTGTAAAGAACTTCTGCCTAACATCCAGTCTAAACCTCCCCTCTGCCAGTTTAAACCCATTGCCCGTAGTCCTGTCATTGCAAGACCTTGTAAATAGTCCCTCTCCAGCCTTCTTGTAGGCCTCTATTAGTAGCCTTCCAGTATATGAAAAAGTCTCCTGGAAGCCTTCTCCAGGCTGGAGAGCCCCAACTCTTGTAGCCTGTTGTCACAGGAGAGCTGCTCCAGCCTTCTGGTCATCTTCATGGCCCTCCTCTGGACCTGCTCCAACAGTTCCATGTCCTTCCTGTGCTGGGGGCTCCAGAACAGTACAGAGTTCTCCAGGTGGGATCTGACGAGAGCAGAGTAAAGGGGCAGAATCACCTCCCTTGCCCTGCTGGCCATGCTGCTCTTGATGCAGCCCAGGACTCTGTTGGGTGTCTGGGTTGTCTGTAATACAGAAACACAAGACCCGTCCCAGAAATGAGAGTCCCCAGGAGGGGCTCCTAACCATCCTTCCATCTTCTTCCCACCTCTCTACCTTACCCCAGAGTTTGGTTTAACATGCAAGATGAGTTTGGAGGATCAGCCAGGGCGGGGTAAGAAGGGAAGTGGTTAGTTAAGTTACTTGGCAGAAAGAAGGCAAGAAGCTAGACAGCCCGAGACTCTCCAGGAGAGTGCCTTGTCTATGCTTTGTGTTCTTTTCTTAAACATCTCAGCAAGCCTATGAGTGAAGTAGACATCACCATTGTTTTCCTTTCACAGTCTATAGTATAGTTTTCCCCTTTAAAATACTTCAATTAGCATCAAACCAGCACATCCACACTGCAGGTAGAGAATATGCATCTGATATCTCTCTTGTACTACTCTGTCACAGAGCATTACACATTGGATACAGCTCTAAAAAAATGCAGTGCACTCTTAGGCTGAGTAGTGTTAATGACATTGTTTTTAATGGTGTAAAGTTTTCACCAGTAAAAGTCTGTGAAGAGACTACTATTCGTATACCTACTTAGGTAGACCTACTCACCTTGGCTACTACTATTCGTATACCTACTTAGGTATACCTACTCACCTTGGCAAGGGTGAGGCAGAGATGGAAGTGGGTAATAAAAGAACTCTTACCTGAAAATGCTATACAGAAACCTTTCCCAGGCTGTTATAATGACTAGTAAATATTTAACGGAAAGGCATCTCGCTTCCACAGATTTAATGACAGCACCTATCGTATTTCTTGTGCATCCTGAAATGCTGAAAACTTCCATCTTTTTTTTTTTTTGACAGGCAACTTTCATCAGAACAGCTCAACAAATCCAGAGAGCAACACATCCTTGTTACCTGTTTGTCGAATTCACCCATATATTGGGGGGACAAATCAAGGTGTGATGAATAACACCTGAATGAGACACAGAAACAGCAGAGCAGAATCCTTCATTTATCTTCTGATATGTTCAATTTCTTCATGTTATTCTGTTGTTCAGCTACAAAACTGAGGCTGCTTGCTCCTATGCATTCACTTTACTTCAGTAAGAGCTTTAATGCTGTAGGGATTCAATTTGAAAGAGGAATGCTTTTATAGTGTACCTTGATGAGGGAGAACAACTAGATATGTTAGCTTATCTATTGCTTTCATAAGCATTTAGGCAGGTAATAAATGAAAATTCAGAAAAATATTTTATTTGTATAGGGTATTTAGGTCTCAGACTACATGTGCTTTTGACATTATGAGTGCAGTAATGGATTTCAGTAGTTTAATTTGAATTACCTAATTTTACTCCTTAACCTTAAAAAGGACTGCCAACTTTCTATGTATGTTTCCATAATCTGTAAATAAAGGCAAATACATGCTTCTGTTGATGATGTCAGCTTATATGCTATGGGAAAGTTAAACTTCTAAGCAACATCTGAGTTGATCTTTACAATCTAGCTGTTAGAAAGTGTACATGAAAAGGAACAGGAAACGAACCTGAATTCTGAGAAATATACTGAAAATCCTTACAAATAGGGATTCTAATTTTGAAAGTTTCCTATCACTCAGGCTTTTTTTCCTACATTCTTATTTGTGAAGCTGAATTGACTAAATTCACTTGGCCTATTGAGGGATGAGCATACAGGCATAAATACAGTAAAATGATGATTAATTCAAATGACAGCATTCTCAACAAATAAAAAATTTGTATGCATCTAAGTTATTACTGCTGAATGTAACTAAGCATACAACTGGTCATATAAAGGTATGGAAGTAGAAACATTTTGGGAACAAAGAATTATATCTCTAAAGGGAATTTAAAACTACAGTGTTGTCAACATGTTTTCAAAGTGCCAATAGCTGTGGATTCTGACTGGACTAAGCCTAGATGTGAAAGGAATATTTCTACACATTGAAGCCTCTTCAGTAGTAAAAATGCAAAGGCATACAGCAGAGTGCATCATGTTGAGATGATGTGCCATCATTTGGGTTATCTGACTGGCCTGGTCACTGTTAGTTATCAAATAATGTAGAGATTTTACTGGGGTCTTCCACATCCCGAGACAACAAAATAGCCACTGGTTGATGAGGATATGTACATATATCCTTTGTAGTCTTCCCAGAAAATTCTGTAACACACGAAGCAACTAATTGGTTAAAAAAAAACCAACAAAAAACTCTTTCATATGCCTATGGAAATTTGTGGATAATTTGAGGGACAGGGACCTTTCACATTCAGCAGCAATACCTGTCTATGAACAACATGTGTGTCTGTCCTGGATTAACACACTTGCTCTAACACCCCTATCCCACATCCCTCCTAGTGGGGTCAATCAGCTTAAACCTGAAGAGTATATTTGGAGCTACCTCTTAGTTATGTCGTTCTACAGAATTCCCTCAGTTCCACAGAAGAGAACTATTAGTGTAATATTGATAAAAGGTGCTAACTTTTTGTTAATCAATTTACAAGCTTGTCTACACAAATGGAAAACCATTAAGAGAAGTGCAAGACCATAGTGAGAAGACTGCTGACCTTAAGGCTTCCCAGTTATGTCCCTATTCCACAACAGGACACAATGTAGCATGCACTGCTGTCACACTCTCTCTCTGTGCTTCCTGTCCCCTTTTCTTCTTCTCTACGTAAAAGAAACCCAGGCACACAAGTCCAGAGCAATGGGTAACATGGCTCAATAGCCTTTTTGGAACACACATTAGCAGCCTGGATGGTTACATACACCTTGACATACTTAGAGCCTTGCAGAAAGAAGCTCTATTTTTGCTAATGCAGTCTCATGTATCCTGTAAGAAGCAGTTCCATAAGCACTTAGTACTGAGATAAAGCTTCCTCCTGAAAGCCATCCCCACTTGACCTCAATAAACATGTAGAAAGCAGTTTAGTTTTTTCAATATATATGTGTAAGCTAACACCAGAAACTAATTTCTTTAATAAATACCTTAAATGGTAACTATTTCCCAGTCTGACTTTCTGCAGATTGTTAAGAAATGGTTACAGATTCAAGTGTATCCTCTATGTGAATCACAAGTCTGTTCAATGTGGTAAAGTGTTCACTGTCTTCATTCACACTTACTTGTCTAAAGAAATTTTTCATACTTTCTATTTCAGTCACATTCTTATAACTTGTTCAGAATTCAGTGGCATGCATGCCATAGTACACAACATATTGTGTGAAAGCTCTCTACAACACAGCCTGTTCCTTTTAAAGTATCTCCCATAATTTTTCATTAAAATGCTGTCAAAACTAAGTTAGACAATATACTGCTTGATAAAACATTATATTCAAAATATACCAAGACTATGCAGCTAAAGACGATGTAACTGGGTCTTGAGGAAGTAGCATTTCCTCCTCAGGATAAGGAGGAGTCAATGTTTTGAAATATTTTTGGCAATGAAATCTCTAAACCAGACCATGAGCGCTAAAGAGCTTGTCAGTTTGGGAGCTAATCCATATGCCAGGGAAGCATTAAACAAAGATGCAGCTACTCACTTTAGGGAATGACCAGACATGAATAAAACTTCTCCAAGGAAATCAAGCCAAACTACTGGTATCTGTAAGGTGAAATTTTTAATCGCTTTTGACAAGGTGGAAAAGCAGACAGGGTCATAGTGTAACGGTAGTATAATGTGCATGATTAACTTACTGTGGACCAGTCCCTGGCAGCAGGATTTTCCACCAACTGCATTGTAGAAAAAAAAAAGTAGTTGAGAGAAGACTCGGAACTCAAGGTAAAGAGGCATGCAGGGAAAAAAGAATTAAAAAAAAAGGGAAATGTGTACAAGCAATGTTTTAATTTTCTAATGCCTTGGCAGTGGGCACTACAAGTTGTGTTTCTGCTTAAAGCCATTGGTCAGTCTTTTCTACTGGAAAACAGGTAGAGGACCTCAATTATCTCCAAACATACTGTTCAACAACAAAACTTTTATTCTATGAGTGGATAATATATTTATTTAAACCTTTAATAGAATGCTGGGCCCTTAATTTCTTAGATCTGACTAAATTCTCCCCTTCTGCTGGTAGTCAGTACAGTCCTGTAGAATATCTGAAGCTCAAATGATCAAAGGGGGAGGGAAAAGGCCAATGTCTCCTGCAGTTATATTAAGTGTCCCTATTCATAGTTACGAGAGTGCATTGAGAACCCATTGGGGCAATGGATTTAAACTGGCAGAGGGAAGAGTTAGACTAGATGTCAGGAGGAAGTTCTTTCCAGTGAGGGTGGTGAGGCACTGGAACAGGTTGCCCAGGGAGGTTGTGGATGCTCCCTCCCTGAAGGTGTTCAAGGCCAGGTTGGACGAGGCCTTGAGTAACCTGTGCTAGTGGGAGGTGTCCCTGCCTATGGCAGGGGGTTGGAACTAGATGATCCTTGAGGTCTCCTTCCAACCTTACCATTCTATTCTATTCTAAGTAATATTCTACAGGGACGAATGCAGAATTGGCTCCCGAGGTCTCACTAGAGTTTAATGGGTGGCCTGATGCTAACAGCATCAGTTTCTGCCATCTGTTCACAAGGGGACCACTGGCTGTGGAACTTGGATATCTAAAACTGAATTGTACAAAACCATCGCTGCAGCAAATAACTGAAGATAGGAGAATAGCAAAATTATTTCTTTATTTATTGAGACCAGTTCCACTTTCTCAGCTCTTTTGTATTTAAAAGCTGCGTGTCAAGTATTGTAGTAAACCGTATTTACTGACTGCAAATAAATTGACAAATGAATTTAGCTGTTTGTATAAAACCAATCTTACTTTCACAAATATGTTCTTTTATTTCATAAGTGCTCTAAGCAACATCTGCATATACATTACCATTTATAGTTTGTTTTGAACTAATAGGCTTGCACTTGTCCTACTCATACAATTTCTAATACTTATATATTTAGTATTCTTCCTAATGCATTTTAAAATGGAGGCAGATTATAGTACAAGATGATATAGAGCAACTAGTGATAAAACTAAAGAAAAGTATACATTTACACTTGTACAAGAATATATATACTTACCATATACAAATTTATTCAGGTTAAAATATGTATACTAGCAAGAACACAGCTGTTTAAATATTTATATTAAAGCATAATATAGTTTGAGTTCAAAGAAATATTTGTACTTACTATATTGCCATATTCGGTGAGATACAGTTTTGTAGCAATGCATTTCAGGAGAGTCCTGCAGGGTATTAAATATGTACATGAAGCAAAGATAAAGATTAAAGCTAATCAGAAGCTGAGCATAGCAAAAAGCAGGGATATTTAGACAGATTGTTAATTATCTAACTGTTCAAACATGAATTCCCTGAAGAACAGTCAGTGTTAAAGACATCCCTGAGAAATGTGTCTACAGGAAGGAAAGGTTTTGACTCTAAAAGTGTTTATTTGGATGTTCTAATTAGCTATTTAAGCATACTTTAGTCTGAAAACAGATATTAACTATAGTGTTATCAATAAGAACATGTCTTTTCAACAACAACCTTCATTCCTTTTTTTCTAAAAAACTTTTTCTAATTAGATTCTGGGGAGGCATCTATTCCAGAGCAGTTTCTACATCAGTACTGAGGCAAAGTTAAATTGTTTTCAGCTCTCTTTATAAGAGCTGAACAAGCTCAAGGCTACAGTCTTGCCCCCCCTTTCCTGCTTTTATTTATGTCATACTTAATTCTATCTTATCTAGTCTTCCAGCAATTAATAATTATATGAGGAAAGTTTGCATGGAAAACTGACTTAAAAACTGACTGGAAAGATGTGTTCAACAATTCTTTATTCTCATGGGTGAAACACTCACTGCAATGAGCTTAAAATAATATTTCATAGTGATTTGTATCTGAAATGCTTCCAGGCTCAAACTGGCCAGCATTTACTCTACATGAAATCAAAGATGACAAAGATATATAAATTTAATCTAAAGACAAACTGTAAAATTATGCTATGGAAATAAAGGTTGTTCATTGAATGTCAGAATAACAGCTTACTCTTTACTTCTATAGCATAAATAATCTCTCTTTCCATGAATATGACCAGAAATGAGACAATTTCTTAGTTCACAGTGCACTGCTGGCCAAAGCTGAACCTAATCAACAATAACGACAGTGCTTCAGAAAAAAAATGTATATGATAAAGAATGAAACATACTTCACATTTTTCTCACACCCCTCTCTCTTCTGTGAGAATCAGCCCAGCAGGCACAGAAGTCAGAGAAGTAGTGGAGGTGCTCCAGACACCAGAGCGGAGATTCCTTTAAGCCTGTGGAGACACCAAGGTTGTTCCACTGTAGCCCATGGAGGACCCCACATCAGATATCCCCTGAAGGAAGCTACAGCTTATGGGGAGACTATGTAAGAGTAGGCTCCTGCCCACATGGGACAGATTTCCTAGTAGAAACTCTTGCATATGCACCCACGCTGGAGCATTTTGTTGCTAAATGATTGTACACTGGAAGGGGCAATATCAGAGAAGTTCCTGAAAAAGCATAGCCCATAGGAAGAGCATGCAATGGAACAGTTTGTGAAAGACTGTATCACATGGGAAGGACCTCACACCAAAGCAGGGGAAGAGCATTAAGAGGAAGGAGTGACAAAGACAAGGCATTGTAAACTGTGAACTGACTGCAACCCCCATTCTTCATTACCGTCCAATTGCAGTAGTGCAGGGAAGAGGTGGAAGAATTGGGACTAAAAGAGTGAAGTCAAGCCTGGAAAGAAAGTGGGGAGGTGCGAAAGTATTTTTAATTTTGTCTATTCTACTTTAATTATTTTATTTTTATTAACTGGGAATTGATCTTCTGCAAGTTGAGTATGTTTTGCCTGTTACGGTGATTGATGAGTGATCTTCCTGTCCTTATCTGAAGCCACAAGCTTTTCTAATTTTCTCCCCCAGTCCAGATGGGGACAGAGAGTGAAAACACCTTGGTGGACACCTGACAATCAGCCAAGGGCAACCTGCTGCAGAATTCTATGATTTTGTCACATTAGATGAGTCCTTCTCCCTATTCCCAGTTCTGCTGTATTATCTGGCTTATGATGAGGGTAGGTGGTATTGATTTCCCTACTATGCTAACCCAGTCTCTGTCAGTGCCCTTTGAAGATGATCTCTTTTGTGCTATGATCCTAAGCCACATAAGCCCCATACTTTGGCATGGAGAAGGCACTCACATAAGCTGTTCCAAAATTGCAAGCTTATTTCTCATCAGTGAGCAAGTTGGGTTTTTTGAGTTCCACGTTTAATATTTACATCTGGGCTATGCTGATTTAGCTGCAAATAATCCCCCAGGATTTTGCACATTCATTTCAGAGGAATATTAGTAAATTGCTTGTGTAGATTTTTTGCACCTAGAATTGCAGATTTTGTAGCTACCCAAGTCCACATTTTCAATTGTGACCCTATGAGTGTAAATTACACTGCGTTAGCATCAGTCAAAATGATATATGTAGTAACTAAGATTCTAGAAAATGACATGAGCTATGATGACATTAATGGCATCTGAGAAGGCAGTGGTGGTAACATAAAAGTCAGCAAATGGTTTAGAGAAAGACTTTGATATATCTTGTAAGTGTGTATGATAGCAAGCTGGAATTTGCATGTAAGTGGCAAAAAATATAAAATGATAAATCCCAATAGCATGAAGTGCACCTAATGTAGTACTTGACAGAAGTAGTAGTAGCATCTGCAAATTTGAATGTCAATAGTGAAAAGGAGATTAGACCATGTACCCTCAAGGCCCTGAAAGTATTTTTTTTCCCCCACACAATATTCGGCATAGGAATGGTTTCAAGGTAAGAGAGGTTATGATTGTTTAATTATAAAACTTTGTGTAATTATTCAAAATGTACACAGTACACGAGGACAAGGTACAAACTTGCTGTATGTACAAAAAGCAGTGCAAGGAAAGGTGATATGACAGCACTAATGATGAGAAAAATAATTGCAGATGGTAACAAAAGCATGAATATTTACAAGCACCTGGTCAGGGAGCAGTTTGTGGGAACTATTAGAGTAGTGCTCTCTACTTACCTTGTTACACTGTACTACTAGGTGTACTGGTTTTGGCTGATTAAACTATTGCTGAACAATGCCTCAACCCATCAAGGCCTTTTTTATTCTGCTTCTCACACTGCCCACCAGTGAGCAGATTTAGCTGTGCTCCCTCCCAAATTCTTGTGCACCCCTAGACAGCTTATTCTGACTTAACAGAGGGATAGTCCAGACCATATGATGTTGATATCTTAGGAGAGCAGTCCTCAGATGTGTCATCAGATGTCTGTACACTTGCATGTCAACTGAGCAGTTTGCAGAAAACAGCCTGCTTATGGCCAAAGCTGCTGCTTCTTCTGAAGTTATTACACTTGTTTATAAAAATAAACAAGTGTTTATAAAAATATATTTACAATCATGTGAAACATACCTTTTAGACTATTGGTAGGTGCTTTTATTTGTAGTAGTCAAATACATTCTTGCTTCTTTCTTGAGAGAAGATGTACTAAATTATGCACAAGAAGAATGTGAACCTATCGGAGTGGATCCAGAGGAGGGCCACAAAAGAGACCAGAGGGATGTAGCACCTCTCCTTTCAAGAAAGGCTGAGAGAATTAGGGCAGTTTGGCCTGGAGAAGAGGATATGAGGAAATTTTATTACAGCCATTCAATATATAAAGGGGGAAAGCATAACAATGGAGAGTCTTTTTAACAGAGCCTGTAGTGGTATGATGAGGGGCAACATTTTTGGTTATCTATTAATTCAGAATACATGTCACAAAGGTAATTTTTTGGCATTGAAATTAGGATTCAACATCTCTAAAAAAATTGAAAACTTACACCTGATCAGTCACGGTGCAAAACCAGATTCTTCAGGCAGCTCTTTGCTAAACATAATAGGTATATTGGTTCTCATCTAGAGGACTAAGAAACTTATGATAATTCTTCAACAATGATTAAATATCTAAAATATTCAATTTGTGCTACATTTAGGATGACTTCAACCACATGTGTTTGTGAATAAAGTACAAAGATTATAGTTATGATATGTAGATGAAATGCAAAGGAGGGTTTTTTTCATAACACTGGAAAAGTTATAGCTAACAAGAAAGATTTTACCTATGATAATCACATATTTCATATATTTAACACTAGATATAAAGTTAGTTAACAGGAGTAGCCATAGAATACGACATAGACAAAATACAGCTCACAAAAATATGCTTTTTTTTTTAGTTTTCAGATCATCTTTTCTAAATAGTTGAGAACTGCTCTGCAAGGACTTTAATGACTGCTATTAGAAGGTTTGCTGGAATTTTACTTTCCTTTTGATGTATCAGTTTGTTTATACCATTGTGATTATAAAGTAAAAAAAAAAAAAAGGAGTAATTTTGCATTTTGACTATAAGTTGTTGATAGTTATTTGCAATAAAAATCACCTTAAGAAAAGTTCCATGATTTCAGTATTACAGAAAGACAATTAATTTACCTTCCTTCCTATCAGCAAAAACTTTCAGATGGATAACTACTGTGGCATTTTCTGTATAGGCATAAATCTTTCTGTCAGAAAGATTAACTAACTTGTATCTTGAGTTCAATTTGAACTAAAAGAACAATACACCAAGGACAAGTTTCTTAAGATAAACAAATAACAAATAAAAACCTCTGAAAATGCTTCTCCAAACAGAAAAGCAAATACTCTAAATAAATGATTCAGAGGTATGTAAGGTTTCATAAAAATTATTGCTGATCTGAATTTTTGCCTTTTATGGGTTTTTAGATTTAAAAATTGTTTACTGATTAGCCAGAACTGTTTAACGTCTTTGTCAGTGACATGGACAGAGGAATTGAGTGCACCCTCAGCAAGTTTGCAGATGACACCAAGCTGTGTGCCACAGTTGACTTGCTAGAGGGCAGGGATGCCATCCAGAGGGACCTGGACAGGCGGGCCCAGGCCAACCTCATGAAATTCAACAAGGCCAAGCGTTCAAGGTGTTCAGGTGTTCAAGGCCAGGTTGGACGAGGCCTTGAGTGACCTGTACTAGTGGGAGGTGTCCCTGCCTATGGCAGGGGGTTGGAACTAGATGATCTTTGAGGTCCCTTCCAACTTCACCATTCTATGATTCTAAAGGCAGTTTAATGCAGTATATCAATTGCAGTACAAAATCAGCTACAAGAAGCAAGTCACAAAAAGAGCAGTGCCATAGAATGGCTTAGGTTGGAAGGAAGAATAGATATCATCTAAAGATGTGTTTTAAAAGAGAAAGGCTGACTGGTGATGGAACAGCTTTCAGGAAAAGAAGAGCAGTAACCACAGAATGTGAAGCAGAACTGCAAAAAATTTAAATAAATCTCGCTACACCCAGCACTGCCCATCCTGCCCAACAGTCTTGCACAACCAGTGATGTCAGAAAGCCCTTCCTGGGCTAGGTTCTGAGGTGTTACCTTTAGCCAGCAGAAGCTTGAACTTCAGCAGTTACTCTACAAGCTACCCAAAAAAGCATCAGCATCCTGACCAAGCCTCTTCCTGTCTAACCGGGGGGCCACCAGGCCCCCCGGCCTTTAGATCCCACTCCCATTCACCCAGTGTGCACCATGGGGACTCACCAGTGATGCCAGGAGGGGATCCCTCTGCCCAGTCGGGCAAGCTTGAGGCTTCTGCCTTTCCTGGGGTCAGTTATAAAGGGGAGTGGGCAGGGAGGGCAAAGTGGTCACACCTGGGGTGGGAGGAGACTCCAACAGCACCCAGGTGCTCTGGGTTTAGGGGAAAAAAGGGGACAATGTGGTGTGGAGTGGGAAAGGGTAGGTGGTGCTGAAAGAAGGGAGATGGAGAGGAAAAGGTTGAAGATGAAAAGAGAAAGATGGCAGGAAAAGAAGGAGATGGGAAGGAGGAAGATGGGGGAAAATAGGAGATGGAGAAGAAAGGAGGGAGATGAGGGAGAAGGGAGATTAAAAAAAAACAAAACAAAATAAAGAAAACTGGCCTGTAGTGTTTGCACTGAAACAGCCTTTTCATGGACAGCCCTCTGTCATTTCTGCTTGGAGTAGTAACCAGACATCTTCAGCAGCTCACTACGTTGGCTGAAGAAGAGCAAATCACACCTGTCTTAATAAGAAAAAAAAGAGGAAATAATAAGGAAAACTAAGAAATAAAAATAAAACCAAATTTTTTATATATATATATACAAAATAAATATACAAAATGTGAGGTCTTTCAGCAAGGTCTCCATAGGATGTGCTTCTGTGTGGCCTGAGCTAGATTCTATGGTCCTGCTCTGGCAGGGGGGGTTGGACTCAATAATCTGTGGAGGTCCCTTCCAACCCCTAACATCCTGTGATCCTGTGGACTCTCATCCCTTTGACAGTATGTGTCACAAGGCAAAACGATGTTAGCAATGTTCCCAAATCTTAGTGTTGTTAGCTCTTCTGAAGTACAAAGTAGTAGTAGTAGAATAACCAAGCCCTACTTGCTTTTACTTTTCCCCTTCAGAAGAGAAAAATACTTGTGAATTATTTAGTGTGGGGATCCTGATTCTCGTATAGTTTTATAAAGTTCTCTTTTGTTGTATTTTATGGGTGCCTCTTTGCAAGCCTACCACTCTTTCTGCGTGTTGTAAAAATGAATCCTATGGTTTTTATTTTCACAACTGCAGTGCTTAAAAAATGGTTCTTTATTTGTGCTATTGTTCAGCAATATTGATTCCAAATTCCAGCGCAAGAATACCAGCTGCTTGTATCAGCTTACGGACCGTGATGTCTCACTGCCCATTAAGAAGAGTATTTCATAAACACACAGCTATGCAAATGATTTGAGTTCCTGCAAACATATAAGCATTCTGTTCTTTGGATCTCACTATAGTTTTAAATTTGTAGTACCCATTTCAACAGCCTAGAAGGTTATCTGCATCAAATATTCAAAAGTTGCTCCCACTGTGCATCTACATGAATTCTTTTATTTGCGGTCCTCATAAATGATCCATAGGGGAGGTAAAAAGCACCATAAACAAACAACTAATAATAAAGACTCTGCTGTGGGTAAAACTGTCAAGGATAAGCCTTTCAATAACCTATGAATCCAATAGATACGTGTTAATTGCTTGACACTTCAGTAACAAGGGAGCAATTAACCACATTTACTAGATCTAAGTGGCAGTCAATGGAACTTTACTTTTCTAGGTGGTTAAGTTCTGTTCTTATTTTGTTTTGCCACGACTCTATAACCCTCATAAGAACAATAGAACACCCTCTGGTGTGGGAGTGCAACTTGAAGACATCCTCTGAAATGAAACTTTTTCTCCTATTGTCAAGTAGAGATTTGGCTAATTCGGACATTAATGTTATTGTTTTACATAAGTTTATTACTACAGATCTCCAGTAAAAGGTGAAAAAACAACTCACAACACACAAAAAAGCAAACAAATCCCAAACAAAAGCCCTACCCCAAACAATAAACTCTAGCCCTTTATAGAAGGGCACCTTAGGTTTGGAGAAGGTGAAATTTGTAGAAGACTTTTGTCTTTGTTGCAGTTCATTCCGTGGTCTCAGATGATCCCTGGAAACCTTCAGGCTTCTGTTTTCTTGTATATATAGTTTATTTATATTATTGGGAGAAAATGTCAACAAGAGACCTGTAAATAGATCTAACCATGTGCTCTCCGAGTATCTTGTAGATTAAGCACAAGGCTTTGAACCTGATTCTATTTCCTGTAGTATGACAATGTAAAGAGCTATATATTCTTCTGATGAGTTTATGATACTACTCATAAGAACATGACATTAATAACACATGTGCAGCTACAGTTTGGGACACTTTGTTAGTCAGCTGTCTCTCAACCTTTGCATTTCCAACTGAAAACCTTTGTCTTTGAACTTCTTTGACAGTGAAAAATTGGCAGCTTTTATCCAAATGTAATTTGCCAACCAGTTTCATGCCAACCTTTAACAGTTTCTTCCAGAAAATATTTGCTCTGGTTGTTTGCTAGAACATCATTGAAGGCTGCCAAAAGCCTATAGTTTCTCATCCTACATGTCTGTTAGCCTGGAACAGAAAGAAGCAATTAGATTAGCCTGACGTGATTTTTTTTCTTGGCAAATCCATGATGAAGATATATCTACATATACATACATTGGCTACCTTCCAGATGGTTTTCCACTCTGCTTCCTCTCTTTCCTACTACATGATAAGCTATCCCAAACTTCAGTAACTTCATAAACTCAAAGGAGGATCCACATATCAGATCTAAAGATTCTGAATATTAAACAAGGTATGACATGGCAAAAGCGAATTTTTTCATCTTATCCTAATCTTCCTGTTCAAACATAATCATGCAGACTTTAATATGGTGATAAATTTGTATTTTATGATAATTCTTTTTGACTCATCCAGTATTCCAGGTACACTTACTGTTTACCCACTTAGGGTTTTTATAAACCTGACCACTTTTTTATTACTTTTAGTGAAGGTGTGCCAGACAGGGAGGCTCTTAGGACATGCTGCTGAGACCATTAGTAGATTGGTTTGGTGATACCAGGAAGGCAAAGTTATACAAACCTATAGTCCTGCTTGAAGTTCCAACTGAGTGTGTGGAGTTTTACATAGCACTCTTCTGCAAATAGTCTTTATTTTTTTACTGTATATTTCTTGCCTTTGCAATGTCTAGCACACTAGAGCTCTTGTTTCAGGTAACATGTTTGGGAACTACAACAATTAAACTGTTATTGTCAAACAAATTTACAGTACTGCTCTATGAGTATGTGAATCTAACATATTTTGATCTTGTCTTAGGGGGAAAAAAATCTGTGCAATGACTGAATTGATCTACTTGCTGTATTTACAGAGCAATGTGTCTATGATGCAATTCAAAAGGGGGATCTGTCTCCATGACAGCAGATGTACCTGAAAAAGCATTATTCTCTTTTACAAATGTTCTGCTAATGGAGATAATGTTCACAAACACTCAGTAGCCAGCATTAGGCCAAATTTAAATAATTATTGCTTTCACATAGATTCTTTTTGTCAAGTAGTTATCTGTCAGCTGAAAATCACCTTCTTATCTCTGTTGATGTTGCCTTTGTTTTAAAGGCTCATACATTAATAAAGTAAGCAGTAGATACAGTGATCTGGAACAAAGACAAAATGTGGACATGCCAGCAATACTGCTTTATGTTAAGAGCAATGACTGATGTGGAAAAAAAAAATCAGAAAGAGCCCAGGTATCACTCGCGATAATTTTATGGCGGGTGTAAACATTCTAGACTGAGTATTACATAATAAATATGTGATCCCCTTTCTATCAGTGACCAATAAGCTTCCCTGAATCTTTATTGGCACAGTGCCCACAGATATCACTGAAATTGCAGTAAAACAAAACCTAAAAATAGTGTTCAAATCACATATAAACTTTCCCTTTTTAGAAAGCTATTCATCACTTCAAGAAAAACAATGGAAGGATTTCTATAAGTGACAACTGAATCCTAGACAATCAGAGGTTGAGGACTCAGAATTATGCCCTCATTAATGTTTTGTGCTGAATTATTTTATAGATGTAAATTCAACAGTTTAATTACTCACGTTGCTCCACACCCTCCCCAGTGTACTGCCTATATTTAAATTCCCATTGGGTTCCATTCCCTCAGCTTCTCCTTTTATCTTCAAATATCTGATGAATTCCCTGACTGCCCATTCTCAGAGGTTGTTAGCTTCTCATGTCTACATCTTTTAGCTATTCCTGACTGCATTTTTCAGTTTTTCTGACATCTTTTGACTCCTAGTGTCACATATCAGTGTCAGCTCTCCAGATTTCACTCAGTTTCATCAGTCAAGCTTTTAGACAGTCTCTGCCTTCAGCTGCAGTCTTATCATGTACCTGCCTTATTGTAAATGCCATTACTAGGACCATTGTTTCCCTTCTCTC
The DNA here is from genome assembly GCA_013399055.1 of Ramphastos sulfuratus. Lineage (NCBI taxonomy): Eukaryota > Metazoa > Chordata > Aves > Piciformes > Ramphastidae > Ramphastos > Ramphastos sulfuratus. Next base: position 12,859 of record WBNM01019199.1, on the reverse strand, counting down.
CTTCAATACCCAGATCTCCAGACAGCAGTGATGAAATAATAAGCCCTATTTTCAAAGGCTCTATAAAACCTATAGCTGCCAGAAACATATTTGCATGGCTGCAAGTGTACCTACTGTACTAGATTCTGTCCTGTAAAATACACAGGTAAATGTGATCTGGGAGGCACAGTGTCTCTGAAGCCCAGTTTTCCCTCTGCTTCACCCGGCTCCATAGCAGTAAGTACTATGGGAACTACAGCTGCTTGTGAGGGCTACGTCTGTTTGGTAGGAGAAAATGTGATACCATTTGCAAGACTGATGGACCAATAATACAAAACACTCCTGGGTGACACTGCTTTCCAGTTCTCATTTAGCACAGCCCATGTCAGTGCAAGTGGCGGTGTTTGTCCCATTTCCCTCAATGTTCAAGCTAAGAACTGAGATTAAGCCGATGTTCTACACATCATTCCATGCTTCTCTTGGCTCCCATGCCCTAAATACTGGTCAGTTCTGAAGTGGAATATGGATGGAACATGGATAGCAATAAAAAAAAAAAAAAAAAGTAATATTGGAAAATAATCACTGTAAATAATCTGCCTAAATACTCTAAAAAACTTTAATGTTCATTAGCGTATTATTAAGTTAGAATTTCAGAAAATTTATGATTCTAAAAAAAGACTTAAGAATTAAATTGATTTTTACTTTTTCATAACCTTATATTTAAAGCAACCCCTTTTTGACGTGTAACTGAATTATGTTGTAATTGCCACTTTGGTGCAGTTCAACACCAGTTAGCCGAAGTCTTTCTTCTAAGACTGCTTGCATTTGGAGAAAAAAACCAATTTTTTTTTTTACAAACACCATGGAAAACTTCTGTTCTTTACTGTGCTAGCCAGTGAAAGTAATCCAAGAAAAGGAGGAAGCACACAGACCATAAAGCAAGCATGGACAACAAAAAGACCTATTAGAAAAAACAGAAAGACAGGTTCTTATATTGACGTGTTCTCTTTCTGTTTTGGCATTGCCTAAGCCTAGTTGCTGTTCTTGGAGAGAAGTGGCAAGCATTTAATTCATAGAAGCTCAATCTAAAAAAACTGTCAGCAGAGAAGGATTATGGGGGTTGGATTAGATGAACTTACAAGGTCCCTTCCAGCCCCTGACATTCTGTGATTCTGTGATTTATAAAATAAGAAGGGAAATAAGCAGCAGTTTACCTACATCCTAGAATAGTGCCCAAAGTCACCCAGAACAAAACTCTGTAATTCTTCAGGAGAACTCTTCCGGAAATTCATATATATGTAACCCAAGTACACAATACTAACAGTTTTGAAGATGTAGTATGAACTTTGTAAAAGATGAATTATGAGCTTCATAAAACAGTTTTTCAGCATTTCTTTTGGCCTTAGCACAATAAAAACCTTCAAAGTTTCATGTACTGTTAGGTTTTGGTATTTCTATCTTCTGTCTCTTCAATCTAAAAATTATATATTTTATATATTTATTCCCTAGAAAATTAATTTCCTCTCTGATGATGTAGTAACTACAGTAAGGCCTTGGGATCTCACTCCTGAAAGAATGCTATCCTGTGATTTCAAGGCATCAACAAGTGTACAAGAGATACCAATAGCCAGAAGCAAACATCTAAAACTGTTACATATCAGAGCTTCCTTCTACCATCTTTTGCCAAACTTACAAAATATGTTCAGCTCTTGCATTCAGAAGGTTTACATGGAATAGCATTTCTACATACCAAAAAAAAAAAATGCCACCTAGCACCGTGCATCATTAACTCAATATGCCAAAGCTCTTGTGCTATGATGGCTTTCACATTTCACTTATTGAGGTATTTGCCATTCATGTCTTCTCAAAAAATGTCCCTGGTGTCCTCTGAACACCAGTGCAAATGAAGCATAGTTCCACTGTTCTGGTGAGGAAATCCAGAGATGTTTCTGCTTGTTACTCCAGCAGATCAGTACACCTCTGTACTTCAAATATGTCGGGGAGGAGTAATTAGGTACTGCGAGACGATATTATAAAAATATTAATATATATAATTTATTAATATCAAACAATCGGAACTCGCACCACCCCCTACCACCATTTAATAATATCAATAGTAACAGGCTCTTTGCAACGTTAGGAAACTATGTACAGGTTATAACAGGATCTGG